>VUQI01000825.1:16277-45456 GCA_015106735.1 Paratilapia polleni | reverse complement strand
CTCCCCCCCCCCCCCCCCCCCCCCGTTTTTTAAGCAAGCACACTAGTACTTTTACGTTTTAAAGAGGAACTACAAGAATGGCTTTGCATTTGCCTTGGCACGGTCCCTCAGTTCATCCACTTGAGCTAACTTTTTACTGATTGGCTGCCCCTCATAAACAGAAGGTTTGAACAGCAGATAGGTGGAGCTTCTGTGCTCACAGACAGCTCTCTGCACCTGAGATGACCATAAAAGGTATATCTGCTCTCATTGACATTATAAAGAGCAAAGAGTAGAAAAAACTGTCTGAAACTGAGCGCTTTGAACAGTCCGAAGCCTGAGCATTTGGCTCATAGGAATTATTTTCCCATATGCTGACCTTATTATTTGAGGCAGCACAGATTTTTTTTTTTTTTACACTTTCCTACTTAATTTAATGACCCAAAAAGATCATAAAAAGGTTACCTGTGTAACTCTGAGTAGCACAAGCAAGCTGGCTCATTGCCATAGCATCTTACGGTGCTACTTTGGCCTCTCTCCAAAACTGCATAGCAAGGCTACTTTATACTAGCTAGCATGGTTAAGCTAAACCAATAGTTATAGGAGTTGAGCTCTCGTTACTGCCCATTGTCCGCTAGAGGTGATTAGCCACAAAGGAACAGAGTGAAGAAAAATCTATATAATAACTCCTTTTGTGTCACATCAAAAGCTAACTGTTTCAAGAAGTGTTTCTTTCTGAAAAGGCCCACAACACAGCTATGTACCATTAGCCAAAATAAGTGAAATAAAATCACTCTTACGAGTCAGAATGTCAATATCAACCATAAAATAATAACTTTTTTTTGCACACAAGGTAGTACACTAATAGTTAAAAGACCATTTAGAGCATTGCAGGCCTATTGTGCATCTCTTAATATTTGGCTTTACTCATAGCTTTATAAACCCACCTCGTTTGTCATCTAATTTTGAGGCTGGCGTTATTCAGTCGAAATGAGGCACAGTAACTCTTTGAGGGGGATAATAATGAAATGAAGGCCTTGGTGATAAGTACTTACACACCAAATTTGACCCACTCAAGCCTCATCTGCTTTTCTAAAAACCTCATTCATAATCAGCCCTTTACTTTGTCTGCAAGGCCCACGTTTTTTGACTTGGCGGTGTTAGTTAGGTGGCCTGTTTCTTTATTTGCTGTTTGAAAATGGCCCAGGCTTTGTGTGAGGTGTGAAATGGGTCCTGGCAAAGACTCAATATCTGTAATAGCTGCTGCACTTTTTTGAAAGTGTATTCTGAAAGAGAAAACTGGAAATTTCAGACCCTTTAAGTGTGCACTGTGATACACGGACTCTCAGGCCAAATAGCTGCAAAACATCAATGTGAATCAAACACCATTAGTTTTCTCAATGAGGGATCAATTTCACGGCTTGTCGAGGAAATTGCAGAGAAATCTGACAAATATTCCTGTAATAAAATATCTGCTTGATCTCCTTAGCTTGTGCTTTTCTTGCCTCTTCCCTGTACTTTGTTGTTATCTAGTCACTTCAGGTTCACAGGACTTTTATCCATTTGCCAGTCTGACCTTCGCACTCTTTTTTCCTGGTTGCTTGCGATGATTTATACATGGTGTTTGAAGGCTGATTCATTCTTGCATTCATTTGCTTTGGAAGTAAGCAAAATGCCCAAAGTACCAACAAACATTAAAGATAAACTATTTAAAGGTATTTTACTGTTGCTTTATGAGCCTCGGTCCATTCTGACTGTGTGCTTTTTCTTCTACTCCTCAGGACAACTATACATTTGCTCAGCCAGGCATCCAGAAAAAAGTCAAGGCCCTAGAGGAGCTGGTCAGCAGGATTGATGGTGAGTCATCTGCCTTGCTTCCATCCATCCATCCATCCATCCATTCATTCACCCATCCATAAAGTACTTTCTGTTCACTGCTCTGCTATTTTGACTTCATTTCCACTTACCTGTTCTTGCTTTTCACGTTGTTGAACTTCTTTTGCTTTCTTCAGTATATTATCCATCTTTTTTACATTTAACACTTGCATGCAAAACACAAAAATACATTTAACTGGCCTCAACATTAGGGTTTTAGGAGCATGTTCCTTTTTTTGGAGCCATATCATATTTCAATGTGAAGGTGGAGTGCCGAGTTATCTATATTAGGTAGTGCTAGCCAGCCTGGTTAACAAGTTACATTCATAAACTGGACACAAATACCTGCTAATTAGTGCTAAACAAAAAAATGTAAGAATTTCACTCACTAAAACTAAAGCACAAACTTATGGGTCTATCTGTCCTTGACAGTAAGTCATATTTGTTCTGGTACCAAGCTGTAAACGTGCCATATTTTTATAGCTAAAGTTCAGTTTTTTAACATTTGGAACCAGCCTCGAGGGGCCATTGGAGGAACTTCAGTGTTTTGCACTCAAGTGTTGGTTTCATTTTTCAGCCCCAGACGTTTCTGCTTGGGAAAATAAACAGAGAGAAAATATGAAGAAAAACTTGTTCATTAAGTATTTTCTCATGTTTTTCTTGTGTGTTTGCTCTTGCAAATATATTGTTCTTATTTGTGAGCAGTTTGGACTCCAACAAGGGAAATCTTAACTTGTATGTTTATGCACATTTTATATATTAAGCCTATTGAGTAGATCAGCTTCCACATTCCCCTCTACCATTAACCAAGTCATTACCTTCAAGTGGCCTAGTAGGGCTTTACTGTATGCATATAAATATCTGCTTGTTGCAGAGGGGAGGTGGTGGTGGGAGTAATTGGACTGATGTGGCACTCTGCAAGGCACCACAACTGTAGAATGGATAAAGAAATAAAAAATAACTCAAAATGCCCTTAATGAGGGTTCTCCCCCACCCACACAGCTTTGACTTAACACTTAAACTCTCTTTGTTAGTTTGAATTTATGTGTTAGAACTATATACACACCAGCCAGTTGGTTACATTGGTTTTCACACCTTAACTCTTCCGGGCTTTTTGTCACTTTGTAATGACATGACACGAGAATTGTATCTCGCTAATTTTCATTCCATTCGGCTGTCTGGAAAGGCGTACGTGCTAGTGACTAATAGCATAAAACAGAGGCCTGCTGAGGCCTGGAAGTTAATGTATGCACACCGAGTGTACTCATACACAGCTCAGTGACATTTCACACACGCTCTCAACTCGGTGTTAATTAGCAAAGCTACTTTTCCCTCCCTGGTCCCATTGTCTTTTCCATTTTGTCAAAACAATACACGCGTCACCTGGTTTGAAATAGTTTCCCATCCAAACTTTGTCACTTAAAACTCGTGTGGTGTTCGCAGAGCCCCACGATGCACTGTGCAAAACAAGGTCTTATCAAAGCATGCTTTTGTACAATGGTCATGTTCTCGGCTAACCTTGGTGCCGTCCGACTACCCTGTCACCCGCTCTGTCAGCCAGAGGGAGGGGAGGACTCGTCCTCTGCATTCAAATGGATGGTGAGAGTGTGTGTGTGTGTGTGTGTCCATGCAGGAATGTGAATGTCAGAAAAAGTTAGTGAGTATATGCAGGCCTGTCTGTTTGCATGTGTGATTGTGACAGGAGGCTTGCTGACGCACGTGACAGGGTTGGTGTGTGTTTAAAAAAAAAAAAAATGTGTAGTTGGTGGATTGTATGTGTTGGACCGAAAAACACACACACACACGGGAGGGAAAAAAAAGAAGAAAAGTCCTCCCCCACCTCATCCGCAGTCCACCCCCACCCCAGCGACGACATAAAAAATGACTCGACATCTTTACTGTATCTTATTCCATAAGTGCCCTGTCACCATAGTGGGGGCAGAGAAATTTTATACCTCGCTAGGTTGACATTACCAGCTCTAATGAGATCACAGATAGCTTTTATCTTGTGTTACGGGATTGTTTTTCGCCCTGCTGTTGACATAGCATCTGTTTTGAGAACAATGGCCTCTCATCTCTTCCAAAATTACCTATCAGCGCTTATCAGATGCGGGGTTATCCAGAGTGGTGTGTTTTTTGATAGTGGGTGGGGTCTTGTCGTATCATAGTCATCAGAAAAGTACCAGTACTGGTATCTCACTGTGTCTGATACAAATCCTAATGTTTTATTTTCATTTAATTTTTATTTCTTAGTCATTTTCCCCTGTGATTCTTTTGAGATCACCAATCCATTCCATTTCCAGCATAAATTGTATTTAACCATTAGGCTCAATAATTTGAGATTTGTTGGACAACTTAGTGCACATGATCAAAGCTATTACTCTCCATTAGAGTGAGCTAGTAACCTTCACAGAAAGGCATGTTAACTGTTGCATTAACTGTTACTGTGTGACACTGCTATTCTGTTTGAGCTCTGTGCCAGTGTTTGTGATAAAGGGACATCAGTAGTTGATGGGATATTTGTTAGGGAGAGACAAGGATGGCAGGAAAAATGTGTTTGGGATGTTATTGACCTTAGCTCAGTATTTGTATTGTATTATTGTTTGCAGTACTGTGTCGGTAGAGATGAGAGTTTCCTTCTCTCTTTAAAATGACTGTATCTACCTCCTTCTATAATATATCTAACAGATGTAGAGAAAACATACCTGCCACTGCCAAATCCGTACAGGAAACTCAATTTGTTCCACCGACATGCAAAAAGGGCCTCTTTCTATCACAATAAAAGCCCCAGATCTCTACACGGCTTGATCGCTGTACTCTAGTAGAGGGAAAGTGAGCTTAGTTTGTAAGCAACTGAAAAAATAGCTGACACAAGTATGTTGAAGCAATTTAGGTCAGGATTTAAAACAAAAGCTCTATTCTTTGATTTCACTAGATATAAAGGAAAAGATTTTTTTTTCTTATTAATAAAAGAATGCTCATGTTTGTTGTTCATGTGTTAAATGTACATTAAATGTCACCAAAGAAATGGGTAAAGAAAAATCCTTTTCTACTTATTCCTTTGTTTGAATGTGTTAGACACCTTTGTAGCCAATAAACAAAACCGTTGGTATAGTAGTTGCATAAAACAACTAAAAACAGAACTGAATTAGATTAATTATTCATTAAATTAAGAAAAATGTAAAAAAGTTGGTGGGGTGACCAAAAAATGTGAAATCACAGACGGTGAAAGAAAAAATATTATCATTCAGTCTGTTATAGTTTGGTTGTAAAGTCTCTTTTTTTTGTGTGTGTGTGTGCTCTGTTCCTGGGAGGTTTTTGTTTAATTACAGTGACACAAATTTAATCCCAGAGAGAAACAAATGGTTCTGGATTTGTGCCAGGAAGCCTCGGCCTGTCCTCTTACACTGTGCTTACTTTTACATTTGGTCGATTTGGTGACGCTAATCTTTGGTCCTGACTACATACAGTATATTATCAGTCTGGACAGACATGGATATAAAATCCTCTCAAAACATCTTTTTTTTCCCTTGCACTTTAATTTCTCTGTATATTTAGTCCTACAGTGTAAACTCACATTGAACTTGAAGTACAGAGACCAAAAAAAAAAAAAAAACTGCAAGAATTTATTAAGAATCAAACATGTTTATTACTTTACTTTGATTCATGTAGTTGAAAGAGCTGGTGATATTGTTTGAAATCTTTTACTTTGAAATGCCTCCGTTTCTCCCTCTGCTTGCCCGTCCCTCAGATGCTCCTCCTCTGTAATTATCCTACTTTTAATAAGTGACGCTAACTCCCATTAGCCTTGCTTAACGCTAGCACATGTTCCTCCTCAAAAGAACAGCCAGTTTGTCAGCATGTAATGTTTTTCTGATCTCTTTATCACTCCTTTATCTCTGTCTGTGTATTTGTTACATGCAAGTGCATTAGCACGAGTTCATCAACATGCAAATTGCCAAAAGGTGAATTTATTTATGCAAATGAGAGGATGTACTTGCAGCATGCGTACTGTGCCTGATTTCAGCAGAAAGGCTGGGCGCTGCACTGTGAGACTGTATTGCATAATGAGAAGCAAAAAAAGCTACTGTGTTCTCACAGGTTTGAAAAAAACAAAAACAAACTTAAGATAATTTACAATTTCTTGTGCAGTATTTGTTTGAAGTGGCCAAGTATTTTATGTGCACGACGTTGAGTTTGTGTAGCTCCATGTATGTTTTGTATGTTTCAACCAAACCCCCCACCTCCCATTTTTTTTTAAGCCTTATGTTCAGGCTGACTGTGGTGCCATTTAACCTGACCTGAGGTCACTGTTGTTGTTTTTTTCTCCCATATCTTCCCACACAGTCCTCCACAACCTCCACACACCTTGTGTTGCAGGTTTTCAAACATTTTTACACGCATTTTGTTTTTTCGAGAGATTCACAGATGTCTTGACCTCTGTCTTTTCAGACCCTTTTATCCACATCTTTAGGAAAGCCGTATCACCGCGGTGCAACTCTGCTATCTCATTGGTTCCTTTTATTTTAAACTTTTGAAGCTACAAGATGGGATTTTGAATATTACATGGCGTGTCTTTTATGTGGAATAAAATATGAAGTCTGCTGTTCCTGTGGTTTGTGCTGATTAAACTTTTTCATTTTATAGAGATATAGCAGCGTCATGCAGATGAGTGTTTGAGTCTCTCTGTGTAACAGTTAAACAAATAAACTGGGATTTAGGGAAGCTAGAGACACACATAACAGCCAATATGTGTACACACAGCATGTCCATCTAATTAGTTTACTCCCTACTGAAGGAACCAAGGCTGTGTCTGAAGTAAATATATCTTAACTCTTTTATACTTATGTACAACTTCATTGTATGCCATTTTAAGATAAGATAAAATATGAAATACTTTATTTATCCCATAGTTGGGAAATTCTTTTGTTACAGCAGTTGAAGTAATAATAAAAATATTATAAAGAGCTATTGCATATGGGATGAAAGATTTCCTGTATCTGTCTTTCTGGCAGTGGAGCTGAATCAGGCTGTTAGAGAAAGTGGTGCAGAGGGTGGTCAGGATTATCCATGATGAGTAACAGTTATTTCAGTGTCACCAGCTCCGATGCTGCTACCCCAGCAGACCAAAGCAAAGTACACTGCACTTGCGTAACTTCTTTTTGGCATTTTTTATTTTTTCATCCATTTGAGAGAATGATGCCATCCAAGCTCAGTTTATTAGTGATAATTCCTTCACTCTTACTTTGAAAGTTCAGTCGCTGCCCCAGCCCTTCCTGTTTTGTGTTTTCCTTACCGGCTGGCTCTCTGGCAAGGTTGCTCTTGTCGCTGTCCTTTATATCATTCAGCTGCCTCACTAGAGAGAATCTCAGACCCGGCGGTTGGTTAGAATCCAGCTCAGCCATCTTACACTGCACTTGCTTGGACTGCTCTGGAGATCCTCTGCAAGCTGGAGGGACACTCTAACCAGAACCTGCAGCACCTGGAAAACAGGTCATGTGCAGCTATGCCAAGTGCACTGATGCTGCAGAGCAGAGCACGAACTACTACTTTTGGCAGCCTCAGTCCAAGATGTTGAGTTGGAGTTGATCCACAGGATGAGAGACTCACTGGAGAGGCAGCTAATTATATTGTTAAGTTATTTATTTGTCACAAAGTACTTGGCAGCCTTATAAACGGTTCTAAATGTTAAAAATTCATACAGAAGAAACGTGTGCACACGTACTCCATGCCTGCTGTTTGACAGATACAGACAGGAGTGAATGCTGACTAGTCAGCAAGATCATGGCTATGATCTGTAAATACATTTTGCATGCACTTAATATGCTCAGTGTATTCACTAAATGAGGGGGCTGTTCAAATAGGTCAGAATAAATAACAAAGAAAAGATGGGTCAATTCAAGATAAAACGGCTGTTTTAGAACAAACTAAGACTGCGAGACGCTGAAAGAAGAGAAATGACAGCCAGAGCAGAAGAGGAAAAAAAAAAGAATGTGTGAGTGTAATTACATTTGATACCAAGGAGAGCGTGAAGTCAGGCAGAATTGGCCTCATCAGCAGATTCCTCTGAGCTGCTTACTAGTCACTGTACAACCTCTGACCTTCTACTGTCCACCAGCAACAGGCTGCAATCTGCTGTGGAGAGCAGACTAGCCTGCACCGCGGCCTCCGTCCTAAACTTTAACCACCAGTTGGAGGGAAGACAAGACTCATCAGTCAATCAGTGTCCATGAGACATGTCATCCTCAACCTCCCTCAGCCCTTTTAACTACGCTGCCCAGCATGCTGAGCAGTGTGCCAGCCAGCCTGCCAGCAGCTCACGGTTAAAAAGTCACGAGTTTAAGCGCCTCACATCCTTATTTTCTTTTTTCTTTTTTCTTTTTTAAAATGATTTTCATTTTCCCTCTCCCACCCCACCGTGGCATCATCTCATGACAAATGAATGCTCCTTCCACCACTTCCCCCCACCGCGCACCTCTTCCTCTTTGTGTTTGGTGAAGCCGCTAATATTAGGCAGAGCAAGTTCATTAGTGTAATTTAACATTGTCTAAAGTTGTTCCACTCTCTCCCTCTCTGTTTGGCAGCTAGCTAAGATCTGCCACCATGATGCATTCACTGTTAATGAGCTTGCCTTGTTTATGCTTTTACAGCAGCATGTGATAATTAAACTGCAGAGAGGAGTGTGAAATAATAGCTTTGTGTTTACTTTGCGCCCTGCTCATGTGGTGGAGTGTGTGCATTACTGTTAAACATGTATGTAACCAAAGGAAGACAGGTGTCAGTCAAGTGCTGGAAAGAAATAACGTATGCGGTATTGGCTAGAAATATCTTCTATAATTTTTCGGCAATTAAAGGTTAAAAGCTGTATTTGGGAGCGTGTGTCAGCTTGTCAGTCAGCCCTGATTAAGAGCGCAGAGTGTGAGAAAAGAGGATGGTATGGTTCCTTGCTAACTGTTTTTTCCTCATAGATTCCCTGACAGCTCTGTAATTACAGCTCTATCATGAAGTGTGTGCGTGTGAAAGAGAATGGGTGTCATGGGTTTGATGACTGTGGAACAGGGAGTCGCTGAATATTGAGTGGTATTTTTAATCTTTTGTTATGTAAAGAAGTATTAAACAAACATTTATCAAGAGCAGAGAAAGGAACAAAGGCAGCCGCTCGGTGTCACTCCCTCACGCGCTGCAAGTTTTTAACAGACGTTTCCGTGTGTCATCCACTTTTCTCCGCGAGTGTTCATGCCAGCGTGCCGTGCCATGACACTGACATCGACACTGACGTTTGAACCCCGTCATTGAGACCACGTTGAGATCGCCCGATGCAACATATGGTCTCCTCTCTGTGTGTTTTATGTGGTGGTTGGAGGCAAAAATCGGAACCAGTTATAGGAAGCAAAAACAAAACACAGTTTGAAGGGTATGAGGAGACACCAAACAGGCATCTGATGTTCAGCTGTTTGTTGCTGTGTTTTGAGCTGTACTCATACCACAAGAGTTAAAATAATGTAGGAAATTAGAATATATCTTATATATGTTTTTTTCTAATTGTCAAAAATATTTAAAATAGTGAAAAATTTTTTTTTTTTTTAAAAAGCGGCAGTGGCATGTTTCTTCATTACACTGGACAACCCATTGTCCATTGTCTAGTCGGCTGATTTAAGATTGCTTTATAGTACGTAGCCTGCTGTGCATCTTTACAGAAATGTAACGCAAACTGCAACTACTATGATAGGTCCATTTGGTAGTAGTCTACTGTGTAAACACAGTATATGGATTAGTGCAAGCGTGATGCAATTCAGGCACACTAGCACACGAGTATAAATTCAAATAACACCATTGCCCACTACAATGTAGGCTTTCTCTCTCTTATCAAAAAGGTAATAAAAAGCTAAGGTGTTGTCAGACAGTCCCCATGTTTAAGGAATTTAGTACTGAGTTAACTCTACATACACTCTAATTGTCCTAGATATAGCTGCAGTCACTCCACCTGTATTAATCCACTTAGAATAATAGTTGCAACAAGTACACAATTTTCTATTCCTGCAGTAAAATAAACAGTGTTGATGCAGAGAGGTCAAAGTGATAGTAAAAAGCTTAACAGGAAGTTGAACCTTACCTTTAGAAATCCACTGAAAATAGAGATTTTACTAGATGTCTTTCCACAAGGTTATGGTCACAGTTGGCATTCTTGTTTTTCTTCAGATTGACTTGGGTTAAAAGTCAGCATAATAAATTTTTAATCAGTTCCCACTCAAAGCAGTAATGTCAAAGAAATAATTACTACACGTCCCTATACGTTACATACATCCATGCCTTCGCTCCTCACCTCTGGATGCCATTGACCTACTTTATATGCATTTCATTCCTCAGCGCAGCGACCTGCAATTGCTTTAGAGGGTTGTTTAACAATACAATTATACTTCCATTTTTCATCCTGGTTTAGCTTTTCTGAGACGGTTTTGATAGCTCTGTAATTACATCTCTGTTATGAGGAAAAGGCTGTGCGTGTGATAGTGACTGCAGCAGTAATTAACAGAGAAGGGAGTTATGAAGGAATCTGTCTAGCTACATCCTTGTTACTGTCACTTTTACCATGGCTAGATTTATTTATTTATTTCTTTTTTTCTTCCTTGCAGCATCTCTGCTGTTTTACTTTGGTCTTTATGCAGGAATTGTTGGAAGAAGTTAAAATACATGTTTTAATTATTATTATTTTGGCAGAATCTGTGCACCGCCACATGCAGCACTACGAGGTGGAGTACCTGCAGTTTGCCTTTCGCTGGATGAACAACCTCCTGATGAGAGAGTTACCGCTACGATGCACAATCAGACTGTGGGACACCTACCAGGTAGAAACGCACACAGCAAAAGTTACTGTTATTGTGCTTTCTTTTTGTTATCACTTCATTTGTATGTATTTGGTTTGTAAGATTTCAAAAACCCTAATAATATAATAATTTGGTGTTTGACAGCCTTATGTCTGAGCCAACCTAACAGTATGGTGCAACATTATACAGAGATGATTCTTTTAACATTACACTGCTCTCTCCATGATAATCTTAATTATACAGAGCCTATGGTACTTTGTTGCTTGGCGCCATTGTACAGCCTTGAGTTGTACAGCTTGTAGAGTAAGAGGCAGATTTTTAACCTCAGTTGGCATGGTTGAAACCCCACTAATGTCTATTATTCATTCAGTGAGATGTGTGTATATGCTGGTATGTGCATTTGTAGTCCACAGTTGAAGATGAGTACATATAATGGATATCCCAGTTCCTTAACAAGTTTTGAATACATATTTGCTAAAGAAAGGCCTTAAAAAGTATAAAATTGTCTTAAATTTGCTTTAGATTGGTCACCGTGAGAATTTTCCACCAATATCGTTGCTATTTTTGCCCCCTCTTGACATTTAGATCGCACGATGCTAGTGCATCGCTAAGGCCGTGCTATTTTTGGAGCATCCACGCGACACTTCAGAAGGTTGTAGAAGGAGAGCGCTCAATGATGGTTAACCTCGTCCCTTTACAGCGATTACTGATTTAACATAAGTCATAACATTTGCTTCCTCATAGTTTTACTATCCTTTTTAGGCTGTTTTTATGTGTGTAAAAACATTAAACATACATTAGCTAACTTATTGGGAGCTGCTGTTGCTTATGTCTAAAAAAAGGAATTCCCAGTGTTTATGCCCAGCATGGGGTCGAATTAAGGCTTGCAGTGAGTTGGCAGACACCCTGAAGATCTTAAAGAAGAGCAAGGCTTTACTAATCGGCCTTTAATTGTTAGTCTGTGAAAACAACATGCCTTGAGAATAACAGTTATGAAAGGCTTACAAACCAAACTGCACGGTATGTCAGGTCTTTTTTTTCTTTTCACATTATATAAACACATTTAGACAACGTCTTAAACTCATACAAATACCTGAATTTTACCTTACTGTTATTTCTGAACGGATATCAGTGTGTTTACATGGAAAGAATATATCTTCATTCTTATGTATTTCCATTGCAAGTTTGGTCTTTAATTTCATTTGAAATGTCATTAAAAAAAAATAATCTTTAAAAGTAAATTTTGCTCCATTATATCTGTAGACTCCCTGAGAGAGAGTGTAAAACATGTTTGATTAGATGAGAATTGTCGAGAGAAGACGAATGACAAGTTGACGTCAAGTTTGAAATAAACTTCTCCATTGATGGCAACTCGGTGCCAGGTGTTTGCACGAACACATGTATGCATCTTTGTTGCTGTCGTCTCAGTCACAGTGTCAGCCCTGTTGTTATTCCTGCTGCCTGTCTCAGCGTCTTCACCAAGAGTTTCGGTCCTATTTTCTTTACATATTACTCTTACCTTTCATTGCAACTGGAAATGCTGATCACACCACCTTCAGTTCATGTCGTTTGTGTTTGCTTCGCTCAAAAGACTGACATTTGCAAGTGTAACTAAAAAAAAAAAAACACAAAAAAGCTCAAATCAGACATTTCCACAAATCGGAAGTGTTTTGCAGTGTGAAATGTAGAATGTAGCAAAGTGAACAAAGTTCACTTCTGAAGTTTGTGATGGAGTAAAACTTGATCAACTAACACTTACCGTGTTTGTTGCACAAGAACAATGAGGAAAAGGAGAAGTACCTAGATAGGAGAGAGTGAAAGCAAATTTAGAAAGGAAGGTGAAGGAGTAAAGTAGACGCTACAGATAGATTAAGAATGACTGCAGCAGGTAAAAATAGAAGTGTACAAGAACAGAAATATGAGGGGACTCTAAAACAGAAAAGTTAAATGTGTTGCAGCTCAAGTGCATAGTTCACTGCCATCAAGCTCTAGCTCAGATAGCAAATGAATATGGGCAAAATCTTTATGAACTCTGTGCTCTGGGCAGTATGACATAGATCACAGCTGGCACACAAAAGACACATAACTGACAGGATGTTTGTACCTTGCTTGAATTAAAACACCTTCAGGTTACTTTAGGTCCAGGGTGAATCAGATTTGTCCTTTCCATAAAAAAAAAATCTGACGTTGGCATGTTCATCCAGTTTTGTCCATTGAATGCACAATTTTCTATTTTTCACGCAAGCCAAAATAGTCACAATTCACTGTATGGAAGAGGGAGGCCAAAGATGCAGATGCAAAAGGCAGAAAACACCAACAGAAAAAGCAAGCTGTTAATAGCAGATAAGTTTTAGAAAACAAAACAAAGTCCAAATGGTAACATAGCCCAGAACCACAATAAACTAAATAATCCAAAGAACCTGAGGAGCCCAGGATTAAATCCAGGACAACAGACATAAACACACGACGAGACAAAGGAAAGGAAGAGTTGTTTGCACACATGCACACACACACTCACACTGAGGGCTAATTAGGGAAGCTGGGAGAATGCAACACAGGTGTAGACAATCACTCAAAGCAAGACACAACAGACAGCAACCCACCAAAGTAAAACAGGAAATAACCCAAAAGATAACTACTAAGCACAAAGACAAGAAGCTCACACAGAACATGATACAAAAGGAACATTGGGGGAAACTGAACACAAATAACAACTCCATAAACACTAAACAGTAACTGGAACCTAAGTATAACAAGAACTACAGGTTCAACATACTAGAATGTAAACAAAATCATAACCACAAAATTATCAAAACCTAAAAGCATAGAGCCACAATAAAACATAAAAACCACTAATAATAAACAAGAATCCAAAACTCCATAAAAAATGTAATGTTTTAAAGCAATCAAGTTGAAGTTCAAGTTATAAATTCAATATGTAAATAAAATGAGCAGGAGAAAAACGTAGTCTTACTAGTACCAGTTTGGAATTGTAGTATTCTGCACCAGCTGCAGACAAGACACTGTGGAATCTGCAATACCCAAGTACAGTGAGTTGCAGTAATCTGCGGCCTTGAGCAGATTAGTGTGGTTAACAATCATCATGTCATTGAGTGAAAGAATGAACTTCAATATGGCAATGTTCCTCAAATGCAAAAAAGTAACTGTTCCCTACCAAGTCTACATGGGTGTCACATTTTAGCATTGAGTCAAAAATGGTAGGAATCCCTGGTTCTTAGCACAAGTATGAAGCTTTGATATCAGTGGGCTTAAGTGGCTAATTATACTCATAGATCTGTTGGGATCACTACCCCTATTTAGCTGAAGAATGTTTTTTTGGCTTTCAGTATTTCATATCACGAGGTACTTGAGGACTGATACCTGCAAAATCATCTGCATTCAAAGAGAGGTATATTTATATGTCGTCCACATAGAAGTGGAAGGAAACATTATGTTTGAGGGAAAATGAAACCTAGAGGGGGCATATACAAGGCAAATGAAATAGACCCTAAAATGGAACTCTCCAGAGCAGAACAAGGACTGTCATTGCCCGCTGCAGTCCAAGTCAGTGGAATTGGGGACTAAAGAGAGGCAGGTGAATGGTATCAAAGACTCTGGTGTCATGGTCAGCCTGTCAGTAGGGAACCACAAGATAGGAAAGGCTGGAGTTAGCAGTGACTGAATTTCAAAATAAGAAAATACTAAACCTATTGTTGGATTGGCACCATTCTCTCAAAATGCTAAAAATGAGCCACACAATATATGTGCAGGTAACACTGCCTATATTATACTCTGGGCTATTCTAATTAATTAACTGGATATAACAGACTAACTGAAGACAATATTTTTTTGAGATATAGGAGCAGACCCAGCTCTACTATATAAAGGTCTCTGTTATATAATGTCTGCATGGTGTCCATAGTAACAAGCAGTTATTTTTCATCATGCGTCTTCAGTTAAGAGCTGAGTGACCATTTGGAAGGAACAGAAAGTGCTGCTGGCTTCTCTCTATAATCGACTCAGAGCATCATAAACTATGTGTGTCCCAAAGAGAAATTGTCCTGGCATTTAGTCACAACTCATGTCTCATATCCTGAACACTGTTTACACAGTGATGTCAGAATGGTGGGTACACTGACAGTTATCACCACAGGGCAGCCTCAGTTTAGGTATGATATTCTTTGTGTTTTAAACAAATTTTGCTGATTTGTTAAGTCACACAGCACATGTTTAAACTAAACCTTATCAGGACATTTTTGGGATTATCTGACACATTTATTAAACAGAAGACAGTTCCACAATCCTTGCATGAAATTTAAAACTATTCTAATCCATGTCTACACTCTCCTAAGAGAAGTATTCTCTGCAGTGTCCATGCTTGGCCTCCATACAGTACTATGCAGAAGCAAGGGGTATTCCATTGCTTTAGCAGTAAGCTTCATAGGACACACATGGCAGCTTTTTTAATTTAATAAAATATTGATGCAGCAGACACATTATTTTATTTCATACATTTACTTCTTACATTGCTCACAGTGCAAGTCAACCACTAACAGTTTGGTCTCGTATTCAAGAGCGCTAATGTAGCAGCTTCATTTAGCCTGAAACTGAGGGCAAGACTGGGCTCCAGAGGTCTGGTAATGTAACTTGTTTCGAACTTCACAGTGTGAAGTGTTGTGGTCTTCACCAACAACCAGAGTCAGTTCAGATAGTTTGGGCATCTGACTCAGATGCCTCTTGGTCGCTTTGCTGTGGAGGTGGGACACCCTTGTATTTCCCTAGAAGGAGTTGGAGGACATACTTGGAGCTAGGGAGAAGGGCGTATAGGCCACCTTGCTTAGACTGCTGTTGCCACAGCAAATCAAGTGCAGTTATGCACTAAAGAATGGGCAGGATTCATTATGACTTGAATTACGCAGGTCAACAGGTCATTTTCATCAGAGATAAATTTACATGGGTTTTGTAGTGTTTCTCATGCTGATTTCAAATCTGTGTTTAGTTTTTCTCTAGCATGTCTGGTTTTTGTGATGAAGGTAATTATATGTTGCATGATATTTGGTATAATTAGCCCAAGAAAATCATACTC
Organism: Paratilapia polleni; assembly: GCA_015106735.1. Classification (NCBI taxonomy): domain Eukaryota; kingdom Metazoa; phylum Chordata; class Actinopteri; order Cichliformes; family Cichlidae; genus Paratilapia; species Paratilapia polleni. The sequence goes on along the minus strand of VUQI01000825.1, from coordinate 29,691 downwards.
TAAGTGTTTTTGAAAAAATGGTTGTAGCCGTTCAGTATATCTGTGCCATGATGTGTGCCTATTTGACTTCGCACTGATGATATTGAAACATTTACTTGATTGGTGCTTACGTTATAGTGTACTTGCATGCTTATCACATGCCTGTACACTGTAAATTAACATTGCTCATAACTCAAAAAGTTGATGTGACTGGAAAAAACTGAAAACAGATCTGAAATCTGCGTGAAAAAGCCATTTAGAAAAGTGTGTTCTAATTTCCGATGATCACAAAAACATTCTTTTTGTTGTTGTCCCGTGTTATTTAAAAAAACAAAACCCAGAAAGTTTTGTGGTGCAAGTATAACCACAGAAAACAACCAGGGCACTCTACAAGTGAAATTGTATTTTTAGTTTATTTTTCAGGCATATTGGCAAAAACAAACTATCATGCATCAACCTGAGGTCTTCATCAAGGTCTGACACACACATCTGAATTAAATACTGGCTAAGAGTAGCAATCTACAAACACCTGTGGCATACTCTATAATGCAGTGCTAAAATAAAGGCAAAAACCCCATGCATGCCAGAAGAGTACAAGTGTTTACAAATCATGAGCATCATAATTAAAACAGTACTAAGTAATAGACAGTAAATATGTGCCCATGTCCCAATCACATGGTGTAAAGAAATTCAAATAAGAAAAGGAAAGGAAAAGCAACTAAGTTGTGTACAATGTACACTGTTTGTTACTTGAGCGTTTCACCTCCTCTAGTGTAGCCTAATATTTAAAGACAGGAATGAAGTTTGTCATTAATTTAGCATGTGTAGGGGGTGAATCGACATATGCAATTTTGCGGAATTGAAGATTACATAGTACTAGTGAACAACAATACAATCTCAAAATAGAAAAATAAACTATTTGCTAATCACATTTACTTAAAACTAAAGGTACATAATAACAAATGTTTGAAGTTTGAAGTTGACAACACAGTAGCTTCCACATTAGGAGACAAAGTAAGCACTAGGTAAATCACAGAATACTAAAGATTGGGGAGGAAGTCTGCCTCGTCTTTCAGTCCTGGCCCTTGTGACCTTTGAAATATTTTAATGTTTGAACTTGTACTATTAATAACTTACAGTGGATAGCAGTGTTGCCTCACATGCAAGGTGTTGAGCTTTGAAGAAGACATTCCGTGTATTTCTCTCGACTTCCTACTTCAGTGACCCTCTGACCCTGAAATAAAATAATTGGGTTTATAATTAGGACTCTATAAGAACTTCAACATGAAAGGATGCAGTTTTAATAATTACTTTCATTAAATACAAACAGAAACTACACTCATATAGTCATGTGAAAAAGAAAGTTTTCATAGGACTATATGCAGTCCTGTAAAAGACTAAGTACACCCCATGATTCAATACCTTGTAGAATCACCTTTAGTAGCAATAACTTGAAGTAATTGTTTTCTGTATGACTTTATTAGTCTGTCTCAACGTTGTGGAGGAAATTTGGACAACTCTTCTTTACAGCATCGCTTCAGTTCAGTGAGGTTTGTGGGCATTTGTTTATGTGCAGCTCTCTTAAGGTCCCACCACAGCATTTCAATCAGGTTGAGGTCTGGACTTTGACTGGGCCATTGCTACACCGTGATTCTTTTCTCTTTTTGCCATTCTGTTGTAGATTTGCTGGTGTGCTTGGGATCATTGTCCTGTTGCATGAACCAGTTTGAGCCAAGCTTTAGTTCTTGGACAGATGGCATCACATTTGACTCTAGAATACTTTGTTATACAGAGGAGTTCATGGTCAACTCAGGTCCTGTGGCTGCAAAACAATCCCAAATCATCAGCCCTCCACCACCGTGCTTCACAGTTGGAATGAGGTGTTTGTGCTGATATGCTGTGTTTGGTCTTTGCCAAAAGTGGTGCTGTGCATTATGGCAAAATATCTCCACTTTAGTCTTGTCTGCCCAGAGTACATTTTTACAGAAATCTTGTGGTTTGTTCAGATGCAACGTGGCAAACTTAAGCCATGCTGCCTTGTTCTTTAGAGAGAAGAGGCTTTATCCTGCCTGTGATGAACATAACATTTAGAGGCATAACATTTAACATGCTAACTGAGGCCTGTAGAGTCTCAGATGTGGCTCTTGGGTTATTTTGCAGTGTCTCTGAGCATTGCATGGTGTGGTCTATGGGTGGATTTGCTGGGACCTCCACTCTTGGGAAGATTCTGGCATTGCGTTAACACAAACCTGAATGCTCCAAACCAGCAAACTGACAAAACTTCTGCTTTTATAGAGGTGCTCACACTTGCTGATGATCAGTTAATCATGTCCATTTGATTAGCAGCACCTGGCTGCCACTTACCCTCTTAATTCATATGGAAGCAGTAAGTGTGTACTTAGTTTTTCACAGGGCTGCATACAGTCATGTGAAAGCTTTCTTTTTCAGTTGACTGTAAGTGTACAGTCCACCTCAAGTCAAGAAAAAAAAAGAAACAGTGAATGATTAAACAGTGTTGTTGCTTTGTCGTGACTTGACAGCAATGCTGGTACACATTGTACTTGTAATCCATCCTCTAAATATTTGATGTTTTACAATGTCGTTTGGATGGCACCATCAACACACGCCCCACACTACCTTTTGATGCAACACACAAACACATATTCACCTCTTCTTGGCAGGCTCGGTCACAGTCCCTCACCTCCAGTCCTGACCTGGTAGGGGAATTAGACCATTTCCACTCATGAAACTTTCATAGGAGTGTACAGCAAAGCACAGAGCTCTTCTTGCCTGTTCTACTCTGGTCCTCTCTGTTGTCCTTTTTAAAACTTTTTTTATTGCATGGCTTTTCTTTCACATTCCCCTTCTGCCCTTTCTTCTTGTCATCTTTCTTCTCATCTCAGATTTACTCTTCTGTCTCTTTTTTAACCTCTTGTTCTTCTCCATCACACTTGCCCTCAAATTACTTGTCGGTGTTTTTACCTTTGCATGTTGTCCTGACCTTTTTTCAGTTAGCTTAATACAGCTGATGGCTTAGTTGTTGTATAAACCCCTTTACAACACAACCACATGCATTATTTATTAATGTCTAAAAAGTGTTTTGTGAAAAGGCTCCTGAACCTAGGTCTTTGACTCGCCACATATATACAAAGATGTTGTCCTGATAGGGACAGAAACCTGGAGTTTGGGTCTCTTGCAAATGCTGATATTAAACAGAAAGACCTTACCCTTTGTACACTCAGTATGTGTGTGTGTGCATGTGTGGGTGTCTTCCAGGGGAGATTTTAACCTGAATGTTGTAATGTCTCTGTTGTGGTCTTCTCTCTGCAGTGTGGCCATCTGTTCAGTAGTGTGATCCAACACAACACAGCACTTCCTCTTTCTTTTGCTATGTCTCCTGTCATCTCTCTCTCTGTCTACAGACTCTTCTCAGCATTTGTTTGTTCTCTTCCTTTTTTTTCCCATTTCTTTCTTTCATTTTGTCTATTTTTCCCTCAGTCTGCTTTTCTTCTTTTTCTCTCCAACACTTCTTTTTTTCCCCTATTTGTTGCTATTGATCTTTGAAAGAGGAAGAACGGCAGAAACCAAGAGAAAGACACAAGATTTAGAGCGAAAACACACACACACACACACACATACAGACTGCTCTTCCCTGGCCGAAAGACAGGCAGACAGACAGGGACCAAATTATCCCTGTTGCGTGGAGCATGAAATTAGCAAGTAGCTCAGTGTGGCAGCATTAGCATGGCTGTTAAAGGGATACCGTGACATTTTGGGTTTCTGAAACATGGTCCTTTTCCATATGGATGGTTGAATTTACCAAGCAGGGACCTGCTTACCCACGTTTAAAACCAGTGGGTAAGATCTAGCCAAATGTATGGATTTCTGGTGGAAAAAAATGTGGTAATTTAGTGCAACGTAGGTCAGAACATTAGCTTAGATTGAGGTTAAAAGCAAAGACTAAATTAATCAAATGCACACAGCAGTAGCCAGCTTCTTTATATGTGTTGTATTCTGTGGTGCTTGCTTGTTGGTTTTGATATTCTTATTAATACAGCTTTTACCTTCATTAGTGGTTGGAGGAACTAAGTACTATTATTCAAATAATAAGGCACAATTTTTAATTTCATGCCACTTTATATTTTCACTCCACTACATTTCATAAAAAGGTTTACTTTTTAAAGCTAAAGTGATTAAATAGTAAGTTAAACAACAGGAAAGTTTATATTCAAAGATAGAAAATAGGAGATTGTGGTGGAAAAAGTTTCTGATATTTTTTTGATGAAATGATATTTCAGGTAATTTACACATAAGTCTGCCAATGCTGCCAAACAGCTTATTCTGCTATTGGCTCTTGTTTGGTGTCATTTATTGGATTGGATGATTGAAGTCTGAAGAAACAGGACATATTGACAATTCAACAATTTATTCATTTAACAAACAGGGGTCTCAGTAGCATGTGGAAGAACCATACACAGCCACAACAGCCTGGGCACTTCCTCCTCACTGGCCTCCTCCCAGTGTGTGACCAAGCTGGTGACCAGCAAGAGGAGGGCGCAACCCACATAGTCAACTCTGCTGCTCAACCCACAAATGCATTTTCCTTACAAATGTGGCACCATTTAAAGGGAAATAAACAGGCTTTCCAATGGTACAAGATTTATTGCAAAGAAGCATTGTTACAACAAAGAAATAATCGAACAAACACAAATTTCCTTACTTTTTGTGCTAAGTTTATATATGTGTGTGTATATATACTTATTTATTTATTTATTTATTTTGAAAACCTAAAAGTAATATTATTACGACATAAAAATCTGTAAGTGACAAAGGTATTTCAGGTAATGTGAATTTTCTGACTGTAGAATGATTAGTGTAGGCTGAGATAAATGAAGCCAAACCTACACAGTAATGCCATAAAAGCTTAAATGCTTGTTTTAACTTTATAGTTTTAGTTGAGGGATGGTAAACTTATAAAATATAAACCAAGACAATATTATCCAAGCTTGTCTCCTGAAGTACTTTGTATCTTGCTGGTTCATTTAACCACATATATATACAGTGAATAGTTATGGGAAACCAGAAGTTTCTTAAATGGTAATCAACAAACCCAGGTCCCTTCAGATATTCTGTGTGGCACACATGTGGCACTTTGTAGATCTTATCTTTCATGTAATTTGTTGATTTGTCTGTTAGAGTAATAAATATTAAATCTAATCCCATTCTTCTGAATTGCACATTTAACGGCTGAGTGATTGTATATAATATATTCCGAATTGATCCACTCGGCCCATCTAATGAATATAATGCAAGCAATTTAACACGAGGGACTTATAGTATGTCATTATAAAACCTGGGTCAATTTTACAGTTTATAGTAGCAAGACTGCAACAAATTTCAAAAGACAGAAAATCAGTATTTCCATTATACTGCCATCATGCTAACATCATCTCCAGTGTTTGATTTAATCAAATGCCAATCACAGTTCTAACCATTCAAGAAAAGACCTTGGTTGAAAAATTAAATGCATGTATGTATGAGGGGTTGATTTTTAAATTCTTTGTGAAAAATTACATACTCCTTGAGCAAGGGCAACATCTGTACTATGATTGATGGAGAACTTTAAGGTTGAGAATCATCTGTACTACACTTTAATCTGTCAGTCATTATGCATCATTAATTATTAACTGTGTCTCTTTTAAATCAGCTATTTTGTCACTGACTCTCTGGTTGCTATCATGACATGCAACATGGCATCCAGAAATGGGTAGGGGTGCTGAAGAACACTTGGTAAACATTCCCATGGGTGCAGTGCAGGAGTATGACAGAGCTGATGCAAACAGAAAACCTGGATTATTCATGGATCACAGAAGGGCTTACATTAGAGGACAACTGTAGAGATGGATATTCAAGATATGCCATTAAAGATGATTGGCTATGTGAAATAACTGGCTGTGTAACATTTCTTTCTAGTTCTAATGACCCAGCAAATTTAATCTTTCTAAACTGGAGTTCTGGCTCTGTTTCCACCGCACCTTAGCACACTCATTAGAACAACATGGACAGGGGCAGGGACAGCTATAAAAACAAGTGATCAAAAATATAATGCAATAAATAAATAAAACATTAATAATAGGAGCAATTATGCACCTTGGAACAGTAGTAAAAAATTCTTATGAACAGTGATGAGTTTATAGACAATCCAAAAGAAACTGAAGCAATGAAAGCATTTATTCTTCTGCCAGTGACTGGAAATCTAAACTCTTACCTGGTGAGTGAGGAGGAGAGGTACACATGAGTACCACACCTTGGCCTTCACGCACAGAAACCCCACCCCGGGCCTTAGTACTGAAAGCACCAAGATCTAGAACAGCATGCAAAGAAAAGCTTTCAGTGCAAATAAACACAACTACAGTAAAATAACACAGTTATGTGGATCTGAACAGGAATGCAAGAAAACCCTTAAAGCCATTAAAAATGTTACTGTAGATTTAATGACCTACTGTCATTATATGTACAGGATTAAAAATGACATTTTTTAACTTTTCCAGTAAGATTAAGAAAAATATCAGTGCTGACCTAATTTGGTTTAGATGTTATTTTATTTAACAGTTGTAGAGATGTCATGGTGTTTGAAAGTATGTTTTCTTTCAACCTTGTTATTCTTCTTGATTAGAACAAAGCATGTTTCATCTGAATCCAAGAATTGCAGCCTTTTGGAGCCTAATACTGCATGTTTACTTTTAGTTGAAGTAATGCCAAAGTGTGGAAATCAAGTGACAGACTTCTGACCCGGGGCAGGTCTTTACGTCTCCAACACTTTCGTTCCATCACTTTGAGGGGCAGTGTTTACCATTAGCCTGGAACTGTTGTACAATTATGCCTCAGAGTGACTTGTAAAACCTACATTTGTGGCACATTTAATGATAATTGTGGTTCATGCCCTTCATTTTAAAATATACTGCACAGTCAATTTTCCTCCAAAGTGTATTTTTGCAAAAAAAAAACCCAAAACAAAACATTATTGTGGTCTCCTGCTCACGTAGTTTTCTCCTCATTAGATGACTGAGTGGCATTTCTTTATTATTATGTTCTGGCAAAATAATTTAAAAAGAAAAAAACAAAAAACAACAACAACAAAAAAAACCAAAAAACGCACTGGTAGTGACCACACTTGATCCCCACTGACTCACTGTGAAAAATTAAGGGGAAAAAAAAAGAAAGAAAAGAAAAATAAGTTCCAAACCATGTGGCATGCAGCACAGGAGAGTGACCTGCCACACAACCTGGATTTGCAAGCATTCAGTCCACACCGCAAATCAATTTGCTATGCCCACCATTTCCTGTGCCTAGAAAGAGACAGATCCAGCACTAAACGGACAGTTTATCAGCTCCTGACAGTGAGCAATCTTGGAACAAAGCTAAAAATCCTGTAATCCCAATGACTGAAGATAGCTTGTCTTAATGCCCAATGTCATTTATAAACAACTGTGATTGATCTTTTATCTATAATTTATTCCAGTCACATGTTACAGTCAATTCAATGTTAGATGGGGGCAAAAGCTTGTCCATATTTTAATGCTGTTCACTGCTGGTTGCCTTTAGGGATGGGTATTTATATGATTTTTATCAATAACAGTGCCATTACCTGTTTATAATTCAGATTGTTTACCAATTCACTATTGATTTCTATTTTATTTTCAGTGTGGAAAACAGTAGCCCCAGTAGTTTTTCGCATTGATGCAATTGTTTTATTTTCTCTGAGCCTAAACAAAATGTAGAAACAAAGTAGAAAAAAGGTTTGAATGTGTGCTTCAAAGCTTCACTGCCATGAATTTGACGTCATTGTTGTGTAATGTGCTAATGTCAGAAAAACATGCCAGCACCGATAAAATAAATTGATAAACTAGGAGACATACAATTCTGATGGATTGGAACCAGTTCTGATCTGGAACCGATTCCCAATTCTCATCCTTAGCTGTCATGCCATTTTTCTGTTTTAATTGTCTTGGACTGCTGTCCTAGAGATACACTGTCATAACACCTTGGCCCATTTGGAAACAGCATGCCAGCAGAACAGGGATGGAAAGGATTGTCTCTGTGTTCCCTATTGATTCACCAACAGCTGTCACCACCCCGTCTTTTGTTGTCAGTGTGGCTTTGTTCTACCTCTTTTTCCTTTTTTATTTCCAACATAACTCATGCATTATCTTTGATCAATGTCTTTAATTAGTAAACAGACAATGAGAAAGCTACATTGATTTTTCATCTGGTGATAAAATAGGGTAAGATATAAAATGACTGAGTGAGTAATTGGTGAATAAATAACACAGACATGAGTATAGCCGCAGTAATTACAGACCCATGACATGACTGTTGGACTTGGCAGCAACCAGATGCAGGTATGAGTGTTTCAGTAGGTATTCCCTCCCTTCAATAAATTCTGCCAGACTACATGTTGTGGAAACAAGAGTCTTAATAAAAATCTGAAAAGTGTGGCGTGCATTTGTATTCAGAGATCCACAGCTCAGGTGGGAGAACCTGTCCACAGGACAGCTATTAGTCGTGCACTCCACAAATCTGGCTTTAATGGAAGAGTGGCAAATAGAAAACCATTGTTGAAAGAAAGCCATAAGAAGTCCCGATTGCAGTTTGCCACAAGCCATGTAGGGGACGCAGCAAATATGTGGAAGAAGGTGCTCTGATCAGATGAGACCAAAATTGAACTTTTTGGCCTATATGCAAAACGCTATGTGTAGCGGAAACCTAACACGGCACATCAACCTGAACACACCATCCCCACTGTGAAACATGGTGGTGGCAGTATCATGCTGTGGGGATGCTTTTCTTCAGCAGGGAAGCTGGTCAGAGTTGATGGGAAGATGGATGGAGCTAAATTCAGGGCAATCCTAGAAGAAAACCTGTTAGAGGCTGCAAAAGACTTGAGACTGGGGCGGAGGTTCACCTTCCAGCAAGACAATGACCCTAAACATACAGCTAGAGCTATAATGGTTTAGATCAAAGCATATTCATGTGTTAGAATGGCCCAGTCAAAGTCCAGACCTAAATCCTATTGAGAAACTGTGGCAAGACTTGAAAATTGCTGTTGCTGCAGACGCTCTCCATCCAATCTGACTGAACTGGAGCTATTTTGCAAAGAAGAATGGGCAAAAATTGCAGTCTCTAGATGTGCAAAGCTGGTAGAGACATACCCCAAAAGACTTGCAGCTGTAATTGCAGTGAAAGGTGGTTCGAAAAAGTATTGACTCAGGGGGGCTGAATACTAATGCACGCCACACTTTTCAGGTTTTTATTTGTAAAAGATTCCTTCCACTTCACAATTATGTGCTACTTTGTGTTGGAATATCACATAAAATCCCCATAAAATACATTTGTACATACGTTTGTGGTTGTAACGTGACAAAATGTGGAAAAGTTCAAGGGGTATGAATACTTTTGCAAGGCACTGTAGCATATTATATCTGCATTGATATGCAGATATAATATGAGTCTCTGTGTGTTTCAGAGACTCATTACAACAAGTGTAATGAGTCTCTGAAACACACAGTAAAGGGAGAGACATTTCCTGGGAAACAACTCCAGCACACAGGAAATTAAACATTTTACAGGAAGCAGCAACACCAGAGGGATATCAGGTAAGCACTTACATACAGTAAATCTGAAGTACTATTTGATTAACAAGTGCAAAGAGCTATATAGATGCAATGATCACTTAACATACAGGACAAATAAAAGCCAAGTGGGTGTTTCAGTCATCAAAAAATAAGACATCAGTGTTAGAAGTGTTCATATGTTATGAAACCAGAAGAAAATGTTTAAATTAAACTCCTATAATTTCCCTTTACAAGCTAAAGCTATGCAACTGAATAAATATTAATCACTTTTTAATAATGTAAAAACAGCACAAAAATTACAAGTCAACATATGTCCATATAAATGTTTAAAATCCAATGCAATGATGAAATTTGCAGCAAGCACAGGAGCAGGTGCTCAATGTAAATTAGTTATTTTAAGTTCAGTATGAATTAAATCAATGGGCATTACTTCTGATAATGCAGAACATCTCAGAGTGTGGTGTGTGTGTGTGTGTGTGTGTGTGTGTATGTGTCTTCTAATGCTTGATTTAAAGCATCCTGTTAATTTCATTACTACTGTACAGCTTGGAGTGACTCGATACCTGAGCCTCAGCCAGACTCACGCCTGCATAGAGAGAGAGAGAAGAACTCTTTGGGGAGAAAGATCAGAGGCCTCCTTTCTGCCTGCTGCCTTCAAAGTCACAGCTGAAAAGCAGCCCAAGTGTGAGTTCACCAGCTCAGAATTTCAAAACAAAAAGAGAAAAAAAACATCTTTGGAACAGAGTATATGACCAGTGGATAGAATATATAGAGCCTTGACTGAACCTTTCCCTATGCACTCTGCCTTGTCCACTCATAACTCTCTCCTGACTTCCTGAATGAAGCAGTGCTGTGGTCAGTATGGTAGCAAACCTCTTGACTAGAGATTATAGTGGAGTAGCGCAGAGGCACATTATATTAATTCCTGTGTGACCCCATCAAATTAATTTGAACCAGTCCTACCCAAATTAATTTAGCCCAATTAAGAATTTTTTTTTTATTTCTTTACGTATTTTAAATTATTTAAAATTAAAAAGATCCACAGTTTATTGTAATGTGTGAAGTACAGAAAGAAAGTTTTCTTGTCATTGGTTGGCTGTATAGCACCAGCTAATCAGAAATAAAATCCAAATATGACAACCTTGACTTTGAGCCCAGTTTGGCTGAAGATCCATTAGGTGGCCATTGTATGTAAGTTTCAATAAATTCTGACCAATTCTGTAGGGGGATTAATGATTCTTATGAAGTGTGAACAGATAAACGGATGACAGACGCCTTGCCATGGCATGATCTTAACTGCAGCCAGATGAGCTAAAAATTATTTCCTATGCACTGATTTTTGCACCCACCAAAATTTAGTAGGGCAAACTACTTTAGGCACAGACAAAGATCTCAAAGCTTCATCAATCTCTAGGAGCCAGTGACCGCTTAACAAACCACAACAACACTGTTTTCACCAGTCCCATACAGTAACAAACCAGTCAGGTGAGCTGACACACACACACAAGGCATGTGTATTATGGTGAAGACTTTCTAGACTTTGTCAGATTGAACTTATTAAATTTTTGTGCAAAATAATATTAGGCTTATTAAGCTTTTGTATTTTGTTGAAATACTAGAAGCTACAGTCTGTAACTGGGACAATGATCTTCCAATCTAAAACCAAAGTTACAAGAAGCCAGCTTACTATATGTTGTTTAATGTACTTTAATGTGCCACAAGTCAAATAGGTTGATCAAATTGTTTCAGCTCAATAAAGCATGAATTACTCTTTTAAAACATTCAGTTTATATGGAAAAGAAGTGCTCATATGAATCTTAACCAGGTAAAGCAATCAACTACTGTGCCACTGCATAAAATTGTGCAGTGCTAACATGAAAAGGGAAGAAAAAGTTGAGCTTCATGCTGAGTGATAAATACCCACCATTTGATATGCTGAAAGAGCAAGGGAAGGTTCTGCATTTAAATGTGTGCTGCAGGGCACCTTTCTTTGTTTCTGTGGCTAGCCTTTTGAAGGGTTGCACTTTAAAGAAATGTAGACTACTGCACATTCATGCTGTTGAATATTTGTACTGCACAAAGCCAAAGAAACAGTCACACAAATGTGTTATTTCATATGGTAAGAAAGCCCTGGAACAAATCTGGTCATGGGAAGAAATGACTGGACTAAAATTTCTGCTTATGGTTTAGTAAAGTCAGCTACAGCTACTCAAATCTCATGTCAAGTAAGATTATTTAGGAAACACATCCAACAAGGCAGCACATATTGTACATGATCCTTAAAAATTGTTAGAAAGCTTCTCTTATTAAAACATATTTTTTATCACATCACAACAAAACATCTGGATCTGTTGCTACTGCTCTTGGGAAATATCATGATATATCAGTGGGTGATATATTATCTGCATAGAAGCAAATGATAATTTCAGTCAATAATTATGTCTGATAATGAAGACCATGGCTGTGGACATTTTTTGTTTATTTTACCAGGGCAGATCTCACCACACATACAGAGTGGAGGGCAGACAGGTGACTGGGTCCTCTGAGTTGTGGTTTTACCTGAAGTATATACTAATCGAGATGCAGACAACACATTTCCAAGTCCAACAAAATCAACCAGTGAGAGACAGTACAAGCAACTTATCAAATACCCGTTGAACAAGCACAACATAAATATGTAGAAACCTGACACGGCACCTACACCAAATCATCTACACACACACACACACACACACACATGAATGGGCTACAGAGGAACCAGTTATATGGTTGCTCAGCCATTTAGTTTAGCCAAATGAACTAGGTGTAAGCAGTGTATCTTAAACTTGTAGAATTCTAGTAGACTCTGAGACAAAGGCCCATAAGCCCCTCTCAAACAACAGTACTTGTAGTGTGTCTCTTCATATCAGCAGCACATTGCAAGAAAACTATACAAGAAAGAACGCTGAATAATAATCATAGGATTTTATTACTCAATTATAGGTGATTTCTAGTGTCACACCTTGAACTTGGCACAGTCCTTGTGTGCTGCATCTTTCCACATTACTTCCTGTCTTGCCTCTAACAACAGGATGCTAACTGACCTGTCTGTTATTGAAACTAGAAAATCCAATTTTGTGGAAAGGTGGCTTGGATGAAGTGGACGTGTGACAGGTGGCTATCATCTCAGCTGACACATCTGCCAATCAACATAACATATACCCAAACTTACTATCTGCTCAACCCACATGCTTTAAGACTTAATTAATTTTTAAAACTTGCACCAGAGCAGAGGGCACACACTAGAAGAAGTGTAATAATGATCAAAAAGACTGATCAAAATAGTTAAATATATGTATGTATCTATAACCCCACTTCCAAAAATGTTGGGACGCTGTGTAAAATGTAAATAAAAACAGAATGTGATGATTTACAAATCTCATAAACCCATATTTTATTCACAATAAAATATAGGAAACATCAAATCTTTAAATTGAGACTTTTTACTACTTCATGAAAAACATCTCAAAAAGGTTGGGACAGGGGTAACAAAAGGCTGGAAAACTAAGTGCCTATAGCTATATATACACACTTGTATGTATAGTTTACATTGTGAAAAAATAACTGATTTTGATTTAAAGAGACAGCTTTGGTGGTGTTCCTGTTTACTTCAGTATATGTTCTAATACAGATGGCACATTGTACACCAGCTGCTGGTTACTGCTAAGCAGGCACATGCTGAAAAGGACACTTATACTTTTAATGTCATGTCATCCTTTAGAAGGATTAAGTTCTAATTTTAAGCATTTAAATATAGCAAA
>VUQI01000825.1:0-16257 GCA_015106735.1 Paratilapia polleni | reverse complement strand
TTATAAAAATTTAAATATAAAAAAAAAAAAAAAAAAAAAAAAAAAAAAGAAAGAAAGAAAGAAAGAAAGAAAGCATGCTGTCATGCATCTTTGGTCATTTTAGATCATCAGACAGAAACTTGAAAAGTATCTATACAAAACTAAAAACAGAAAACAGAAAACTGATTCTTTAGAGCACAATGTTGAAAAAATAACAAATCTGCCACTACAAATTTGATGGATTATAGAGAGTCAGGCCAATACATTCTAACTTTACCAAAACAATGGAGACAACACACATTTGCTGTCATTCAGCACTGTCTGAAGTTGTTATGTATGGCCTAAAACATCAGAAGCACACTATTTAACCATTCACCAATTGGTAACAAATACCCTAAAAGAAAAAAAAAAAACTAATATAAAGTGTGTTAACATGGTGTTCAGACACCTCTGGAAATCTACTGGAGGGATGGAACACCAAACTTCCAAAAAAGATTCCTTCATCCTGAAAGATTCACTTCTCATCAGTTCCCATCAGGATGATAATTGTGATCAGCCAGAACAACTTTGTATTGATTTAAAGTGACCAGTTCCTATAAGGGGACTCAGTGGACCATGACAATGCCAGCAAAATACCCTCCATAGCATAACAGAACCACTGGATTCCCTTCCAGTAGAGGTTGAAGGTTCATGTTTGCCCTTTAAATTGCAACCCAAATGTAGCTACTCTTGATGCCATTGCCTTGGCCTCGAGTACTACCGTGAGGAAGCATTGAATAATTTTTGACTAGGACATGTCCTTTATCTCACACATAAGATAAAGTCTCTAGGAATACCTGAGCAATACTGACAAAAGAAGGAAAATCCAGTCTCATAGTAAATCTTAAGAACTATTCCATGTATATTATTATCATAATAAAAATGTCCGAATAGCTCAGTGAAAAGCCTCCAGCGGATCCTTTGATTGCAGATTTATTTGTTTCCTAGAGTTTCTGAAAGTAGAATGGGAGGTAGCCTTTATCTATCAGGGTCCTCCACTGTGAAATCAGCAAAGGAGGTTCAGGAGGGAAACAATCTTATACTTTCCCATGTTGCATTCAGCTTCTTTCCTTTACCCTCCTTGCATTTATAGGCCACTACTGCATGCAACTGTGTCTTCTCTCTCTTGTAGTTTTTGTTTTTTAGAGCAATAAATGGGTGCTTAAAGGTTGCACATGAGTTTAATTTTTCAGAAGAAAAAATCTCAAGCTCAAATTTGTACAAGCATCAATGACCCTTAAGTGGAAAGAGGAGGAGAAAAAGATCTGGATAGTTGAGAGCACAGATGAGGGTACATCTTGTGTTCCTCACAAACAGGCAGAACTTTTTTGAAGCCTGTGTCTGTGCTTTACCATCTGGGCATTTCAGCCTGCCAAGCAATTTGGCTTATACTTAAATTAGGACTGGTCCTCTTTTAATTTTTATTCACTTTGATCACATTGATATATATGAAACTTTACGAAGGAATGCAAACAAAAGTAAAGAAAACCTTTGGCTCAGTGGGCCTTAAGAAAAATTGTGTTTTCATTGAACAGAAGTCCATCCCTTTTCCCTGCCTACATAGTTTCGGGCTAATCTAGCAATGCCAAAACCAAGTAATTCTTTAGGAACTGTAAAGCTCCATAACAACGCATGAGACTATGTACTTTTCTTTCTAACAACAGCTCAGTGACTGAGAACGGTAAACTCCCTGTAGTCATACCAGTAAGGCTATTATGGTCATTGCTCCTGAGGAAACTGTAGAGTACACCAACAATGCATTTTCCTCTGAGCACAGTGCCCCCGGTCATTCCGTGTGTGCTCCTGCCCTGGCCTGTGATATTTTGGAGGAAGGCAAGCAGACTGCTGGGGAAGAAACGTGCTGTTTGGTCTCATTTAACACTTAGGCACTTGAGTGTATATACCCCTTTAGCAGTACATCTAAACAGTATCAGATGGAGCCTGTGGGAACTATATTCAACAACAAAACCTTATTGTAGAAAGCATAGTGTTTATTTAGCCCTAGAACCAAACAGGTCTATTTTGACTCAGAGAGACAAAGGGCTTAAAGTTAAGTATTTGCCTCTTAGGCTAGACAAAATAAAACATACATTTCATTTTTTTTAATAAACACAGAATCACATTGCTATTATTAGAACTTTTGTAAGTAATAAGTAAATAAGTAATAATACTCACATGCAAACTGTAATAGAGCATCTCGACTTAGGACAGTTCCAATGCTGTTCTCTGCTTTACACTGATACCTTCCATAATCAGTGATCTCACTTGCATTGGTAATAATTAAGTTTCCATCAATGAAGGTGTAGCGATAATCTGCTTCTGAATCTACTTCTGTCCCATTGATGTACCAACTGAAAAACATAAAAGGAATAAGAGTTTTATCACATTTGTCATGAATGACAAGGTAGTTAGAATTGAAAGTTGAAATTTCAATCAGCACACAGACAAATGTCACACCTGTAGTTGGGTGGTGGATTCCCCCGTGCCTCACACTGCATCACCACTTTCTTTTCATCAGAATCCAAAGGAAAAATAACATCATCTGGCTCCTGGATAAAAACAGGCCCAAACTCTTCACTTTCTATAACAAACGAAGAGACAAAGAAAAGATTACTGTAATTATCACAACAGAATGCCAACAGGTTTTCTATCAATCCTCAAATTTGCTTAGTGCATGAAACAGTAGAAAATCAAAATGTACACACCAATCTGACACATTAAAGCCACCTGCCTAATATTGTGTAGATCCCATTCATTCTGTGACAACAGCTCTGACAAGTTGGAGCATGGACATGATAAACTCTGGGGTGTGCTGTGGTGTTTGGTGACCCTGGGTTACGAGGTGGGGATGCTGCTGATTGGACTCACTTTGGTGCATCCCTTGATGCTCACCAAGATTGCGATCTAGAGAGTTTGGGGGCTAGGTTAATAATTTGGGTTGCTTGTTGATCCTTAAGCCATCAGGGTGCATTTTCCTGTTGAGAAGGCTGCTGCAGGGTGGTTAGTCCATGTCAAAGTAACATCTAGATGCCAGGGCCCAAGGGAAGAACATTGCATTCTGGAGAAAGTATTCACTTCACCTATCAGTGGTTTTATAATATTGTGGCTGATTGATGTAGTCCCAGATTGTAATGGAATTACAAATAACAAACTCTGAAAGGTAAAAACACTGTGGTGATATATTTCATAACTAATCTGTTTGTTTTAACATCACAAAAGTTTTTTTAGTAATCCTTAACACGAGAGTCTAAAATGTGTTTTGAGTGAGAAACCCTGAAAGGTGTCCTTCCTAAAGAGACGTAACAGCTTTCCTCAAGTTCATCTTTTAAGGTTCATATGGTAAAAATGAATGATGATATATGTCAAACCTTTAAGATCACCACTTAAGCGTTTAAGAAATTTCTTTTTGCATATACTGTTGCTTGACTAAATGGCCAAGTGTTTAAAGTAAGACAAGTGAAGGTCCTGACTTTCACTGATATTTGTTGCCCAGTCTTGGGAATGCAATGCACAGATTGTACATCTTCTATCTCTGTGGCTTCGAATTCATATCAAAGCACACACAGTTTGCTAAACAACGGTATCAAATGGTAAACAACCATGTTAGAGGACTGATAACATTAGTAAGATATTGTTATCTATCATCTCTTCTCAGAGATTTGTTTCTGTCCTTTTACAGAATAATTTAAAGACCCTACCGCTGAACAGAAAACAGGCAATTTTTTATTTGTCGTTGGAGGGAATGTTACAACACAAGCATTACTTTTTCTGTCAGTCTTTCTACATTGTTTACCTTCTTTGTAATGGTGTGTACCAGGCCTCTATTCCTTCTTTTTACATAGCACAATTGACAAGCACAATTATAAGAATTAAAACAAGCCACAAAATTGACCTCATCTGACATTAAGACACTAGTAAACTCAGGGCAAAATTATTTGCTGTATGTACCTCTAATAAGTATTTTAATATGGTATTAATCAATTGCTATATAAATTTGAATGCAATAAAACAGATCATTGCCTTTAAACAACAGCAAGAGCTCATTTCAAATGTATATATTGCAATAGAAATGTTTTT
Organism: Paratilapia polleni; assembly: GCA_015106735.1. Taxonomy (NCBI): domain Eukaryota; kingdom Metazoa; phylum Chordata; class Actinopteri; order Cichliformes; family Cichlidae; genus Paratilapia; species Paratilapia polleni. Next base: position 12,162 of record VUQI01000825.1, on the reverse strand, counting down.
CATTTCGTTTGATTTTTTCTTACCCCTCCTGTTATGGTTGACTGCAGTATCTTGCATTTCTATCTTACATCTAATTAATAACTGTACATTTTTTTTTACTTGTATTCATACATTGAGTTATACATTTAACTCAATGTATAACTCTATCTTCAGGTAGACTTATATCCTAATTTTAGCCTCTATTTATTTTTAAACAGTAGTCAAATTAAGCATTAAGCTTACATCTGCATACTACATACTAGAAAACTGCCACCTAAGTTTTAACACATCACAGGCTTCACAACTCATAGGATATCCCAAAAGTAAAAAAATCTGACATTTTGAGCACTAATGATCTTCCACTTTAAGGCACAAAGCACAATCCATCGTCAAGCACATGTGCAGAGTTCAAAGGGAAAACTGTCATACTTTTGTTCTTTTAGTTGAAAGGGTGCAGCATACATGAGGGACACATGGAAATTGGATGTAATACATTGTCAGGAGTTAGTTACAACTATGGCAAGGAAAAGTGCAGAGGTACCTGCACACTGGAATCAGTGCAACCTCATTAAATAGCTTTAAATGAAAGAACCAAAATGAATATAGTGAAATATATATCAATAACACTGTCAACCAATTTGTTATAACATTGTTAAATATGCACAAAAAAACCCCAAACAAACAAACAAACAAACAAAAAAAACAAACAAACAGCCGATTTACTTGAACTGAAGGGTTTTTCGATACATAGATTTACACTCAGTTTACAAAATGCCCAGTTTGTTGCCTACTGAGTGACAGACTGCATGCAGGCAGCAAAATGAGCGACTAACAAGAGGACAACATTTGAGCTTGGGGTACAGGCCAAACAAAACTGCCTTTTCGCCAGGGCCTCCTGTGCTTCCTCTATCCACAGTAAGAGGGATAGGCTGCATGGGCACATCCTCTCTCAATGTGCCAGTCTCCCTGCTCTCCCACTGACAGACTGCATCTCTTCCCTCCCACAAAAAATGGATCCCACTGAGGAGGGTTACACGTTACAGTTCTGCCATGAGCATCCACCTTTCAGCGACGAGCATGGTATTGGAGGAGAAAATAGCCTCACTCCTAAGGAAGAGAGCAATAATGATGGCCCCTCAGTTGAAGGCACAGAGGGGCTTCTCCTCCAGTGTTCAGTGCATTGTATAACATTAAAGTATAAGAAAGGACGGTTCATACTCTTCAAAGTCTTCAGAGAAAAAAGCTGTTTTTCAGTTTTTGCTTTTGTTTTTTGATGATGCACATCCCTACAAAATCACCCCAATGATTTTAGAGTAATTAATTATTTTCAAATACAGCTTTTCAAGTGAGCTAGTGAAAAATCCTGCCTTTTCATATAGCAATATATACTGCAGAGAAGCGAAATGTCAGTATTTTTTTTTCAGTATCATGCAGCCCTAGAGTTTTCTGCTTGACAGTCCCTGTTGCAATCATCTTGTTTCTTCCGAGTGCTCTTTGTTTCACTCTGCTGTTAACACAGAACTGATGCACCTTGTATGGAAGGTTTCCTAGTTATATTGCACATCAGATTTACAGACATTACAAAAGACAGCTGAATCTTGTGTTCTTCAAAAGAATTGTTTCTCTATGAGATAATGAATTTAGGAATATTGTAAGCCCTGTAAACAGAATCTCTTTGAAGTCTGCATGTGACAGAACAGAATACAGTAGCTGAAATTCTTATAATATTTAGATATGCATGCTGTTTGTTTAAACCAGTAGTTCTCAAACTTTTTCTGGCATGCCCTCTTCCGAGTCTAACACATACTTTCCCTATTCATCATTAATCATAAAAAACTTGAGTTTAAGTATCATAACATCAGCTATGCTTGTTTAATTTTTCTATACTAATTGAACTTGCTACCTGCAGTGGCTCCATACACCACCAGCGGGACACCCAGCTTAAGGACCACTGGTTTTAACAGACATAATTACATTGAGCATTTTGGTTTAGCTGGCCTTAGGGATGGATATTGGTAAGCTTTTAATAGCAACACTACACTTGCCAGTACTGGTTATTGATCTGGTACTTAAGAGTTGGTTTATGAAAAAAAACAAAAGAATAACAGAATTAGCATTGCTTTATTTTCTCATACAATGTGAATGTCTAAAAGACAATTTCTGATAACACTGGCACTTTCAGAATCTATCAATACAATCTGTTAATGGTTACTTTACTGCTTTAAAATTAAAATTTTATAATATAGCTGACTTGAGGCTCAAGGCTGCTAGCATACATAACACTCCTCAGATGAACTATCAGCTCGTAAACTGAAAATCTTGCAGGGCCAGCCTGGATGTGATCTACTTTCTCTAGATATTTTGACATTGTTCATGTCTTGGCACTTACATGCAAAAGATTTGTTGCACTTGTGGCAATGAGTGTAACCACAGTTTTAGTTCCCTTAGCCATTGTCACTAGGAGCAGCGTCTCATTGTGTGTGTGTGTGTGTCTGTGTTGGAGTTGGAGCTGCCCCCAAATCTCTCTCTGAGAGAGAGATCTTTTGGATTAAGAATAGCAAAAATGCATCATAGATGAATGTCCCTAATCTTTTTGCAAATTAGAAACACAGTTCGTGAGATAACATTTGGAAGATAGAGATTAACGTAGCAATAATAAACACAAAATATCTTTTCTTTTTTTTTTTTCAGCAAGAGAGCGTAACAGATAACGCTACAGTCTATAATAATTTAGCCCCAGAACCCATTTAATACATGGTTAGGGTATTCATCCCTAGCTGACACTGCATTTGATCTGGTACATAATGTAAGCAATGCAACAATACAAGTGACTCAATCTTGAGTACTTGTCACTATTTAGAAAGGATCCAATGACAAAATGAGAATCATTTTGTTTTTTTCCTCATGCTGTATATATAATCTCTCTAACACTGTCAGCAATTCATTGTTCTACAGGGAAATAAAAAGCTTTTGAAGTAATATCTTAATCACTGGAGGAAAATGAATCAATATTACGTTGCAAACCTTACAGTGCATATAAAGCAACTCAAGTCAGTGCTTGCAGTATTACTAGTTCTAAAAATAAAAGAAAGGCTGCCAGGTCTTTACATTTTCTGCATCTTATTTACACAGCTCTCTGTCTGTGCATTCATACATACACTCAAGCAATATCAGTATGCTGCACCTGTCCCACTTAGCTTAGGGAGTGGATCATTGAAAATTATTATTATATTATTATATCTATTATATTTATATTATTATTTTTGTATTTCAAACACTACCATGTGGTTGAATTCCTCCATCAACCAATCAAGTTGCAGTTTATTCCATGTCTGTTTGGGATCATATAATAGATGTTATGTAAATGCCCAGGAAATGTAACAGGTAGACATCAGGTGAAGTATGGTCACAATCCCCCTTATTGTTCTTGAGTTGTGGCACTGAATAATGCCAGGAAATTGACTTATCATCACATACTCATATTACACATTCATGTGAAACTTTGATATACTTAGCATATAAATTCCTCAGCAATGGCCAACGGCCTTTGACATCCAGTTAGTTCCTACTTGCGTCCAAGTAAAGGTTCAAATAAACATTTCCTTAAGGCATAAGAAATATTGCAGGGACAGACAAACATATGGACAGAAACCTGAAAAACACTTCCTGTCATGTCTGCCCAGCACAGAGGCATAAAAATCGGGAAGTGATGTTAGATAATATCAAGGCTGAACAGTGCACATTTTTATCCCGATGTCTATGAATGATATATTAGTAAATGTGATGACTTTATATAATAACATCCAGTGGTGTTAAATTTTTCAATTAATTTTTGTCCCCTAAAGTGAGGGAAATATGCATAATAAGGAAGACAATTCCCACAATGTTCAATGAGTGAAGATGCAAACACCTTCAAATTAAAGCTGAAAATTAACACTTACGCGTCACACTTATTGTTTAATTTTAAGTCCAGGGTGCAGGAGCCAAAACAACAAAAGAGTGTCATCGTCCTTCCTGGCAACACTGTAATTCTGGTATACAGTATATTACCTACAGTATATTATTGTGCAGACAACCATAGAAAAATGAATATACATTCTGCTTTCACTCATATGATAAACCTAATATAGGTTTAATTAACTATAGTATGGTCACAGTAGGGTAGTGGTTAGCACCATCGCCTCAAGGTTCGAACCTCTGACTGTGGCCTTTCTGTGTGGAGTTTGCATATTCTCCCCGTGCCTGCCTGCATTTTCTCCAGGTGCTCCAGTTTCCTCCCACAGTCTAAAGATGTGCCTTTTAAGTTAATTGGTGTTTCTAAATTGGCTGTAGGTGTGAATGTGAGCATGAGTGGTTGTCTGTCTCTCTTTGTTAACGCTGTGATGGACTGGTGACCTGCCCAGGATGTACCCAACCTCTCGCTCAATGTCTGCTGAGATAAGGCCAGCATTTCCACAACCACAGTTGGACGGGCAGTTAAGAAATATTATACATAAATTATACTAGAGCACTGTCCAACTGCTGTACAAAACATTTTTATGATAATTTGAAAACACTGGAGAATTGGATGAAAAAGCCAGGTATCACTCTTTAAGTACATATGATCTGTACGTGTGTTTGTCTGTAGGAAATACAAACACATACACAAGCATACATGTCACTCAACTTCAAGTGTCATGGCCATCTGTCAGTCACAGAGTCAAAAAAGCAATACCCCCTTTAATCTACCAAAGGTACATTACTTGTTGGCATCCATTTCATCCACTGAACATCAATCCGGTGCAATGGTATAATGGTCCTGTCAACACTGACAGTTGAGAGGCATTACCCTCACCTTGGTTATATAGATGTAAGTCATTTTATGGCTACCTAGTGATAATGCTGTCAGAAAGTAAAAACGGCAGAAAGGAATAGGTGAGAGCCTGAAACAGAAATAAGGTAAAAAGCAAACAAAGAAGAAAAAAGGATTGTTTTTGCAATTTTCTGTCTGCTTTTAATGTAACTCACTTTATTACTGCGTGCTGATCCTGTTTGACAATACAGAAACTACCTCAAATTTCCATTAACTGAGCATTCCAGATGCAATACGCATGATATAATTAATCATGTTAAAGCATCAATGTGTCATTTGGTCATCCAGAATTATTCATTCTTGAAATCAGGACAGTAAGTGACCCATGTAAATTTATGACATTGTGTTTCCATTCTGTGTTTGGGGTATTCAATCTTCTCTTTGACAAAGATATCCATTATTTCTGTCTATACTGACAGAAGCACAGAGAGCTCGATATTGCAATGGCCCAACTTCAATTTCACAAAGGGCGTGACCCTGGTCACCACAAAGCATGCAGTGATAATGGATAGATAATGGCAAGATTAATTTCCAGACCAAACCTAAACAGAAAAAGCCTACATATATAAAGTCTAACCAAACATTGCAGACTCTTGCCAGAATATAGAGACAGCACAGTGCATGTCATCCAGAGCCCTAGAGTGTCTTTCCTTTTGGTTAAGCTCATTTTGGTAGGTGAAAACACTGTCATCTGAACTCAAGTGGAACCTTAAAATTCAGATCTCCTGTATAAGGTGGCTTGAAAGTAGCTGGTTCGACCTGCGAATGTAATCCAGGACTAACAACAGGAAATAGCCTGAACAAGTAGAGCCCTATGGCAGCTGGGACAGGTTCCAGCCACCCTGCGACCCTGAATTGGATAAGTGGAAGAAAATGGATGGATGGAACTAATGAATAGCACAGTGTCTAAATTAAGTCAAAGTGTGTATAAATGTCCAGTATCCTTGGATAAAGTGGCAGATGAAGTAGGACAAGGTTTTTCCAAACTGCCCCAATAATGAGCTTTTGTATTTATATTTTCCTTTTGTGCAAAGTTTGTTTGTATACTGTATATGTAAGTATTAAAGTAAAATTTAACAAACCAAAAGCAAAACTTTTGAGGGAAAACAAACTGAGGGTTTGACTGCTCCATTAGTTTTACCTTCACTCCTATAGCCCTCCTGAGAGCTGAGCAGACTCAGGGCTGACAGGGGGTGACTAGAGAAAGCCGGCCAGTCAGGAGTCACCAGCCCACTGCTGTAGTGTTGTCGAGGTCTGCTGCGTGAGTTGAGCACTGAAGAAGAGCTGTCTGGTTTCATTCGTAATACTGCTGCATATGACATAGGCCGTGCTGCAACAGCTCTTGCAAAGTCTGGGAAAACAGAAGGAACACAGCTTAAGGTTAAATCATTTATAGTTAGGATGTGAACTGAAACTGAAGTCAAATTTGTCAACAATAACCAAAAATCCAGTCACAATTGTGTTTTAGTGAATATTTGTAACAACGATTCAATTTCCAAACTTAAAGAAGAAATTACAAAAGCACTAACTTATTTAATAAATAAAATATAACACTATACTACAGAGAAAAGTGCTATAGTGTGATATATAGTATAAAACTGAATCAGCAGCAAAACAGGTCGAGTCAGTTTTCATTCTGCAAGGAACAGAATAACTTGTAGCAAAGTAGTGCTTATAAGCAAGGCATAGAACACAGAAAAAAGAAAAAGTAGAGAGCAGAATATAGAGGTGTCACGATTCAGAAAGAGTGAAATAAGTAGAAAAGTACCTTGCAATCTACAGAAAAGATATAGAAACACATGATATGGTAGATTTCTGAATTAAAATGTAGCAACAAGGTCCTTATTAGAGTTTTGTGCACGATTAAATATATTTCAGTTTAAGTGCCAATATCCACCTGATATAACAGTCATTTTCCAAATCACTACCACAACACCTGTTAAAAAGAAGTTAAATTACCTGTAAAGATACAAATTTCTTTTTTTATTCTACATTTCCAGATCAATTCTAGTAGTCTGTTTTCCCATTTGGCTCTCATACAGTCAACCTTTTTTTGGAGCATCTGCTGCGCAGCAGCCATTTGATGTACTGACTAAAAAGGCACTTATGATGCCTTAGGTGAAAACATGCAGTTCTTAAAAGGAACCACAGACACACTGCATATTCTGGAGATTACTGTCATCAAAGTTTCAAATTGAATAAAATGGTAAGTATAACAGAACAGGAGAGAAACAGCTTCCTTTAAAGTCAAAGAGTCCATGGAGGTTCAGAATAATATCCTCTCTGAAAAAAAAGTCGAGGCTGTCAGTAGTCATTGCTGTCATCATAAATTTCTACTGCTTATTTCTGAGGAATTCAATCCACTTTATGTATGGTAATTTTCCAATGTGTTCCACTTTTATGATACTATAAATATAGCAACTCAAGTTTACATAAACAATTACTGTATTTTTCTGCATGAAATTTGATCATCAATATATAATTTCCAAAGCAACTGTACAATACAGCTAAACAAATGGCTAAAATTACTGGTAATATGGAACTACTTCTGTGCAAATATATTGCTTAAACTAGAATGCAAAAGACTACAATCTTAAAGCTCAGGAAGAATTTAATCAGATTTCTGCAAAGGGGGGTTTAGGAGTTTCTTGCTCTACATGATAAAGTGCTGTGAAAGAACTGAACAAAACTGAGAAATAATTATGTGTCCTTGGGGACTTGTCAGCTGCAAAAAAACTGCTATCTGCAAATGGAGAGCGGGCAATTACAGTATTACATATTCTGGTGAGAAGCAGGATACGAAACTCCATTTGAAATTAAAGATATTGTGAGTTTGAAAATTGAAAAGCAAAGCAATTAGTAGTTCGTTGGTAGTCAGTTAAATCATTTATCCTGCCCAGAATCAGCTCAATTGGTGGTGTAAATCACATTCCCACTGCTGATGCCCACAACAGTGCCTTTCAGTACTGCTGTAAATGTGCCTTTGACAGATGGAAAAGTTAAAAACCATATTAACTTTAGGTAAACACCAAAATGAAACAGTATCTAATATTTTGTAGCCTCTACGGTATGACTTAAGGATAATATAAAGATATAATGTGGCTATATTAGCACTGTTTGTGATGTTCAACATACATCTCAAATGCAATATCAATTATACAAAACTTTAATCAGTGCTGAACAACTGTTTTTCTGGCATCTAATGCTGGGCTCAGACCAAATCATGACAGAGCCTCCACCATGTTGTACTACTGTTGTACTTCTCTTCCGAATTCCTCCATACTTATTGACAATGGTTTGGACCAAAAATAAATTTAGATTCATCACTCCATAAGATCTGTTGCCACTGATTTCAGTCCAGTTCATGTGTAATTTGGCATACCTCAGCCTTTTCTCCCCGTTTTCCTTCCTTAAGAATGGTTTCTTGACAGCCACCCTTCCATGAAGACCATTTCTGAAGAGGCTTCAGCGAACAGTAGATGGATGGCTGTAGATAGTTTTTTAGGCCTGCCACTTCTTCATTTGTCCTACACTTGTCCAGTTTCTTCTGATTTTTTTAAGGACACCCTGCACACCTTCAGAAAGCCTGGAGAACTATTGCTCAAAAAAATGACAATAACGTCTGGCTCCTTGGAAGCAAAATATTAGCCCTGAAAAAACCTAGAAAGCTCGTTCTTGGTCTGCCATAAACATTTAGAGTCACATAGGAATACATAGTGAGTCACACAAAAGTCCTGCTTATGATCATGTTTGTCACACTGTTGTTTTTTTTTTTTTATTCAAGCAGAGCTCAAAACATAATGCCTGCATTTTATCTAACTGAGCTGAGGCCAAGCATCAGAAGCAGACTTTAGCACATTTGATGCATACATGTATGTAGCAACTTAGTATCTTTGACTGACAGCTGAGAGGTAATGGTGGCTGAGTGGTTGAAAGAAGCTGAATGATTACAAGGAAACAGCTTGTTATAAAACAGGTTGATCCTGTTAAAAGATGACAGCTGCAATGACTTCATTTACTCAAGATTTAAAATACTGTCAGGACAAACAGCTCATTTCTCTCATTAAACAGGACATCTCTACGTAAACATGCCGTATCTTGTAAATGCCAGTTGGCATACGTCCTGTAATGGAAATAAATGATAATGTTAGTAGATTCATCAGGCTTCAGCCGTATTTAATAATAACTACAACACCATGAATGTGATTATATAGTAACAAATGTATCATTTTGTAACTAAACTAAACCATAGCACCTAGAATCAGAATCAAATCATTAGCATACCTGACAGATTTCCAGCCCTGAGCAATACAAAACTATGAGGAGTATTTTTTACAAAAAAGAGTAGTGGATCAATCAAAAGCTTCTCCCAAAAGTATTAACCCAACCTTTTGCTGCTGATTCAGACTTGGCCAAAGCCATAAAAAACACCACAGAAGTGTTTTTCACAGTGCAAATGTGACATACTCAGTTAGAATAGCCATGTGCTTGAGCCACACTATAATTTTAAATAATACATAACATAGCTTTGGTTAGACTCTCACAATTCTGATACACTCAGATATGATGCTGTAGTTTATTGCTATTGATGTCAGTGGAGAGTGTATTATACTTGTGCTTAGGTAAACTGTTAAGCCAGTAACAATTCCTGACAGGTTGACATTAACTAAAGAAACAGGTTGCTGGGAATATTTGGATGGATTTTCTGACATTTTCGATTCTGTTGTTTAATAAGTTATAGTTATATTCATTATATGATTATGATGGATTTTTATTTAATGTATGAATGAATCTTGAAGAACCATATAGACCTTTAAGTGGCAACAGCCTACTATTCTCATTAGTGTGACTTAAAAAGCATAAATGGCAGTGGATGCCTCAGAGCATCAGTCTAAACTCTAATTTGACTGAGACTCACCGGGTCAGTTATTTAGTTTATCCACGCAACAACATGTGCTGCACTCACAGTTAACTTATGAAAGAAACTGAAACTCCACTGAACTGTGGAGTGGACCTTTCACTTTCAGAATTTGTTGCTTTACGGGTAACCTGTGTGTGACCTGTGTTAAATCTACAGAGTAAGCTACAGTGAAGCGCTACACCCTACTGTGCAACCATGCCGTAAAATACTGTACACCGTAGCCTGATCTTCCCTGAAATGTAACTATACCTCAAGAACTGTGAAATGTCTGTTTGATAGCATATGTGCTAATAGATTCATTAGCATAACACAATTTTTTTCCCTGGTATTGTGCTGAGTGGCAGCCTGTTGCAGCAGCTCCCGTTGTTAGGGTTAGGGTTAGTGATTTTTTTTTGTTTTATTTTATTCTAATGACTTTATGATCTTGATAAAGTTTTCTTGTTCATTGTGATTTATGCAAAAGTGAATTGGCTACTTCTTGTTTTTCTTCACATTCCACTCTTCACAATGAAGAATCGTCACCAGCTGATCACACTGACAGTTCTACTGCTCAGAGTGAGGCCTGTAATCCTGGCGAAACTATAGAGGAGACGATGGGGTTTCACTGCTGGAGCTGTTGCAGTGATCATCATGTGGAATGTGAGATGCTTGGAAATAATATGGATGAGCTTGGTGAGCTGATTAAGACCAGAGAGGACACACTGAGTATAGTTTGATGTGCTTCATGGAGCACTGCAGTGTTGTAGCGTTGCAGCGAGGCATTGCCTGACGCTTGCCCAACCCGTGTTACCGTACCTGGCTTCAAGGACTTTTCGGGCAGACAAGGGTGGTAATCTGAGTGGTAAAACAAAATCTGGGGGACTGCACTAGTTGTGATTGAAAAGTGGTTGTTACTGCGAACAAACGTTTCTATGGCCAAATATTGAACTGCTACCTGTTGGAGTGAATCCATATTACTCGATAAGGGAATTCATCATTGCTGTTACTGTTTGAATTCAGTTTGAATTAACAAATTGTTTGGATTCCTCCATCAGCTGACACAGAGGTCATCCAAATGACTGAAGGTGTGGTGAATAGCTTTGGATAATTAATGGAGTCTAGCTGCCCTCTACACCACTTACTGGTCTGGCAGCTGAACACTTTATCTCAAGTATCTCTATCTGTTTCAGCTCCACTGCCAGAAGGACAGATACAGAAAAGATACAAAAATATCTACATTCATTTTAGATTTAAGCTCCCTATCATATTCAGATTTTGATTTATTGAGTTCTTCACTGTTTGTACTTTCCATTTAAGCTGTTCTACTCTGTGATATTGCATTTATTTTATCATTTGATTTTTAAGTTTTACCTGCTGTAACACAGTAATTTACCAGCTTCTGGGATAAATAAAGTATTTCCTATCTCATCTTCTTTTATCTTTACCTATGTAAAACAGTGTAATAGGTTGTAAGTGTATCTAGCTTGCTGATGCTAGTAAAATTGTTTGTTTTAATAGTTCTGACAATACGTGTATAGACTATGTGTATATGTGTATAAACCACTTAGTGAATAAATAGTAAAGCTGCAGTGACTGTGAAGTACATAGCGACAGTAGTGATTAAGCTACTGACATATCAGTTATCCAAATATTAGGTGCTGTTTTTGCTGCCTTTATAGAAAGGATATACACTTACTAGCACTTTATTAGATACTTGCTTGTTGGACCCCCCCTCGCCTTCAGAACTGCCTTAATTCTTTGTGGCACAGATTCAACAAGGTGCTATAAACATTCCTCAGAGGTTTTGGTCCATACTGACATGATAGCATCACACAGTTGATCCAGATTTTTCAGCTGTACATCCCTGATGTGAATTTCCTGTTCCACCACACCTAAAAGACGACCTATTGGATTGAGATCTGCTGACTGTGGAGGCCATTTAAGTACAATGAACTCATCGGCGTGTTAAAAAAACAGTCTGAGATTATCTGAGCTTTGTGACTTGGCACGTTATCCTGCTGGAAGCAGCCATCAGAAGAAGGGTACACTGTAGTCATGAAGGGATGGGCATGGTCAGCAAAAACACTCATGTAGGCTGTGGCATTTAAACAATGCTCAGCTGGTAGTAAGGGGTCCAAAGTGTGCCAAGAAAATATCCCCCACTACACCACCAGCAGCAGCAGCAGCAGCCTGAACCGTTGATACAAGGGATGATTAATCCATACTTTCATGTTGTTTACGCCAATTTTTGACCCTACCATGTGAATGTTGCAGCAGAAATCAAGACTCATCAGACTATGCAACATTTTCCCAGTCTTCCAACCATCCATCCATTTTCTTCCGCTTGTCCTATTCAGGGTCGCGGGTGGGGGCTGGAGCCTATCCCAGCTACCACAGGGCGAGAGGTGGGGTACACCCTGGACAGGTTGCC
>VUQI01000824.1:37147-53867 GCA_015106735.1 Paratilapia polleni | reverse complement strand
GGATTCAGTCTATTTTATATATATATATATAAATAAAAAAATAGACTGTATAGATGGCTTTTAATCAGTTACTGAATGTTTAGGGATAATTTAGAAAAAAAAAATTCAATGATTTTCATCAAAAGGTTTTGTCAAGATCAGTCTAGTCTTAAACGATGGTTTGCAGCTGTATTTCACTGCAGGATTTCTATTTTATTAACACTACTAAGTTAAGCCATTATTTTGTAAATGTTCTCCCCTAAAAATTGCTGAATAATGGCTGCTGCCTCATTTATTCATCATGTTTTGCTGCTCATCACGCACTCATACTTACTCATCATGTCAGCGCAATAGCTGATGCCCCTCTGCCTGACATTGGCTGATCCAATTTAGGGATATCTTCATCTAGAATTAGCTTGTTTTGACCAGCCTGCAAGGCACCATGGGAGGCCAGGAGCTTAGGGCAACTGGTAAGCAGCAGGGGTATAAAATGCAGCTCTCAGTGCAGGGCTGAACAACTTCAGAGGCTTACCAACTGTTGGATCTATAGCTCAGGGAGCCACTGTGACTACAGTTTTCAGTAGAAAGTGGTGTTTAACTCCTCTCCTGCAAACATGGTTCTGGAGGATCCTGATGTGGAAATGATTGTTGCTGAGATTGAAGTGAGCGTGAGTAGCCTAAAGGCTTTATTGAAATGTTTGCACTGAGTAGTTTCCAGTGGATTTGTGGGATTATACTGCCTGCTGGACAGCAGATACTAAAGTTGGAGTTGCTGTATAGGTGCTAAACAGAAAAAGCTTGGTATTTTATGTATTTATTGTGGCTCATTTGGAAAAATTAATTGCATTTTAATGAGTGTCTGTCTGATCTTTGAAATGGTTTTGCTTATTTTAAAGTTTGTAAAGTAGGTAATAAACGTCAAATTTTGATGGATTGAAAAAAATCTGTAACTAGATAAGGCATTAAAGGATTGTGTGGATGAATTATTGCTGGGTAAACCGGTGAAGGTCCTGTCATTTGGACTTTTTTCTAAATGATAGGGCCCTAACCTATAATCCCAACCCCTAACCCTAAGGGGTCAGGGTTAGGGTTAGGGGAATTTTTTTTCCAAATAGGCTCATTTAATGCAATTTGTGTTTAACAAAGGGATTTTCATTGTGATGGCAACCATATTAAACCTGTTGTTCTGTTGCTGCATTAAACATCGTGAAGTTTTATATTTTATTTCCTCTCTCTATCTTTTGTAACCTCGAGCTGTAATCCTTAATATATTTGCACATTCTCTATAAATTGTATTTATTCATAAATTGTTATTCTGAGCTTGGCCATGTTTGTGTATCTATAGGAGCACGATGTGGAGACTCCTCATGGAAGAATTCACTGTACGATGAAGGGGGTTCCCAAGGGGGACAGACCAGTCATTCTCACCTTCCATGACATTGGACTGAACTGTAAGCCTAGCTCCTTATTGGCTCTGTCTGGGTGAAACATTTGCTGCTGTATCTAAAGTCTTGTGTGTTTTGAATTACCGTACCAATTGAGATGAAATTAGCTTCTCTGAACTAGTCTCTTGTATTATTGTATCTAAACTGCAGCTGTAATCTTTAATATATTTACACATTCTCTATAAATTGTATTTATCCAGACACTGTTATTCTAGGCTTGGTTTTGGTCATATATGTATCTATAGGAGCACAATGTGCAGGGTTTCTGGCAGTTTTTTTTATTTTTTTGTCACTGTTTTCCAGACAAAACCTGCTGGAACACGCTCTTTGACCATGAGGACATGGCAGAAATCATGCAGCACTTCGCCGTGTGTCACGTTGATGCCCCGGGGCAGCATGAGGGAGCAAACACCTTTTCCACTGGGTGAGTCAGACACACACACATGCAGACATACACACAGTCACAAACGCATGTAGACACTTGATGTATGTCAAGCAGTCTGTGACCTTAAAATCAACAGGTAGATCACTGCGGATGTGCTTAAGGCGACCTAATTTGACAAGTATGTAGTGAGGCCAGGTGTTTGTCTTGTCCAGCTTAATCTCTGCTTTGATGGTGGGACTTTGCCTTATGTTAGGGTTACCTGAACACAAGCTGCTGTTAGCTGCTGATAACAGCAATAAAGAGCAATATAAGACTATAAGTGATTAGATAGTGTCTGTAACAATATCCTTTTTGTTTTCCAGATATGAGTACCCATCTATGGACCAAGTCGCTGAGACTCTCCCACTGGTCTTAAAGCATTTTGGGTAAATTGAGCTTCAGTTGACACACTGACACCTCACCCTTATATCTGAGACATTTTCTAACTGGTTGTTCTAACAGTACCCCTCTACCTTTATGCACCCCAGCCTGAAAAGTGTCATTGGAATGGGCATGGGAGCTGGAGCTTACATTCTGACCAGATTTGCTGTGAGTTTACCCCTCGCTCTCTCTGTCACACTTAATAATTTCAGTTTTAATCAATCTAGGATTAGCAGAGCTGGCTAATGGGGGTTCTGGTTTTTGCTGATTTTGGCATTGCACTACTGCTTATTGCTTGAGCCCGTAGAGCCGTGAAAGCCTCAGGAATGTACAAGATCAGCTCAACACTAACACTGTGCTCAATAGGAAGTTCCGCTCTGTTAACACAAAGCCCACAGAGATGCAACTTTTAACTCTCTGCAGCCTTTACTTTAACTAGTTCTGTAATGTACAACATGGCACAACATATTTTATAAAACATCCATTTAAAAACAAAAGGAATAACTCCTTAATATTAAAGAGGTTTAGATTAAAAGTCTGCCCTTATTGTTAGGCAACAATAAGAGAGGCAGACAGGGAACACAAAATATGCCTAAAGTTTATCAGTTTTGGGACTTAATATTCAGCTAAATGCAGCACTGAGTGTTAAAGTTTATTTCTAAAATTCATGTTGTGTGTGTGTGTGTCTTTTAGCTGGACTACCCAAACATGGTAGAGGGCCTGGTTCTTATCAACATCAACCCATGTGCTGAGGGATGGATGGACTGGGCTGCACACAAGGTAAGACGTTACATAAATGATATACCTATACACGTGTAATTATCCAATCCATTTCCAAAAACTATGCGGTAACTTTGACTTTTGGATTTGCAGAAAACAATCAAAGTAAAAATGCAACATTGAAGCTAAACTTAACTAACTATTTTTAGATCAGTGGCTGGACCCACGCTGAGCCTGACATGATCATCACCCACCTGTTTGGAAAGGTAAAGATTCAAATTCTCATTAAGGTTTTTTTTTCATATCTACATCATACCAGGACCTAAAGTAACTCTGTAAACTGGAACTAGGCTTTTAGGTGACGAGTTTAACACATTTTTTGGTTTTGGGTACAACAGGAGGAAATCCACCACAACCACGACTTAATCGCCACATACCGCCACCACATCATCAATGACATGAATCAGTTTAACCTGCATCTCTTTGTCAAGTCCTATGAAAGGTAAGCATGGCAAAGTCAAGCTATACAGCATTATAGAACTCTACTGGTTTACATATCTAAATGTTTCATGAAGTAATCTCGAGGAATGCATAAGATTTCTTATACACTAACTGATATGTCTTTCTACAGTCGAAGGGATCTGGAAATTGAGAGGCCGGTCCCTGGAAGCCATGCCAGAACCCTCAAGTAAGTTGTTATCAAACAACATTGGTTAAATGAAATGATATTCTTTCTAATATGGAAACATTCACTGTGTGATTGTCTGTTATTCCTTTATCCAGGTGCCCTTCTCTGCTGGTGGTTGGTGATAGTTCTCCTGCTGTGGAGGCTGTGGTGAGTTCACACGGCCGTTAAGGCAAGGCTCAGGCTGCTAATGATTAGACTTCCCACCGCCAGTAACACAGTTTAACTTGTGCAGGACGTGTTTTCCATTCACTGCAGTCATCTCTTTAAGCCCAAGAGATATGCAAGATTAAGCACTTAAGGACAACAGTTTAACATGTCTTAGGCAAGAACTGAGTTGGAAACAAAAATAGAGTGACGCAGATCACTTTTAATCTGTTAAAGTTAAGAGATTTATGTGACTGTTGCTGCTTTCAACTGTGGAGGGACCCCAAATCCCCCAAAGACCATTGCTCATTTGTTAGAATATATTATCCATAGGAATTAATGGATTAAGTTCTACATTAATACCTTATTGTTAGTTAAAAGCTAAAAAATAAATTAATGTGTTTATATTAGCCTTTAATGTGAGATCTCATCACACATCATGTGCTTTACTTAATAGATTTGTTTAATTTTTACCCACAGGTTGAGTGCAACACTAAGCTGGACCCAACAAAGGCCACCCTTCTTAAGGTGAGGGGCCCATTTCTCTCCCTCTGTCCTGCCCTTTTACCCTGCTCCTCCTGTCTCATATTCTCGTTCAGATTATAACCGCCTTAATGGAAATGCGTCTGCTGATAAGATTCCGTTGGCTCAGCATTTACCTGGTGATACATTAACCAGTGGTATGACAGCTGAATGTTTCCTCAGAGCTGACTGACCTACTTATGTTGGCCTGTGGCGAGCTTTTTATGAACCGCAACTCAAACCAAATGGCTGTTAGACTTAAAGTGGGTACCTTTTTATTGGGGTTAACTGTTGAGGGTTTAGAACACTGACTGTATTTGGCAGGGACAAGGTGTCCGGCATGCTCAAATTGGACTTGATGAGTGCTGTGGGGGGTAATGGCGTGTGTCCACTGCCACACGAATATACACGTGGCAACATGCAAAATCCTAATTTTGTGTTCTTTTTACTCTTCTCCCCAGATGGCTGACTGCGGTGGCATGCCCCAGGTTGACCAGGTGTGTATGTCTGTGTGACAGAAACTGGGGGGGACTCTGTGAGACACTGATGCTGTAGAGCAGGCTGGACAGGGCTGGATAATCAGCACAGAGGGTCAGGTGGAGGGTTGGATGGCGTAGGAGGGTGGCACTTAAGAGCATTAACAAGTACCAGACATGGACCACAGTTGTCAGGTTGTAATCCTCCACACTGCACAGCACCTGTTCATAACAGCTGTCATATCACAGAGCCTGGGAAGTAAGCTGTTTGTGAGATTGAATCTGTCATTGTTATGCAAACAAATGTAATAATTACTGACAAGAGGACTGATTATCTTTATGTTCTTCTCTGCAGCCTGGCAAGCTGACAGAGGCTTTCAAGTACTTCATCCAGGGCATGGGATACAGTAAGTATTAAACACTTGAAGTGTTTTACTTAAGTGCAGAGCAGAGATATGTTGAGGTTAAAATTGCCTCTTCCTGCTTGCATTAAAAAAAAAACAAACCACAGCACTGAAAAAATGTCTGCCAGTGTCAGTGTTTGCAGTTTTAATTCTGTCAAAGATGAATTTACTGCCACCCTGTGGTGAGATTAAGATCCTTTGGCCTTACGCTTCACCTTGTACAGTGTTGGTGTTGTTAAAAAAACGGAATGCATTAATCATGCGTTACTTCACTTATTTACTCCCTGTACAAAGTACTTTGTTATAGTCCTCACTACATTACTGTTACTCTGCAACAACAACTTAGATCCATTGTAATTGCTAGTTTACAATATTACATTAAGCCTTATATAGTCCCACACATCATCACAAATACTAATCCTAAAAAGGAGAACATACACAAGATCTTAGCATTCAACTGTCACAGTAATGTGCATATCTCCACGCGTCAAAAGTTAGCGCGTTCTGCTATTTTGCCATTTGTCATATGTGCTGCACAAACTGATGTCAAAGCATGTTTGGTTATTCACATACTTCAGGAGCTTGTGTAACACAGGTGACTTAATTGTTTGATTAGTGACTTTAATGTCATTACTGAATTTAGAAACAGTAATGTGACTTTACCAAATCACACACAAATGTAATGTGATTACCGTAATGTCTTACTTTGTAATGCCTTTGTCCTTGTTATAAATGAATGGTGCATATACTCACTATGATGTAACTAATACGCCGTCTAAGGATGGGCCATATATGCACTCACCGGTCACTTCTTTATGTATACCTGTTCAACTCCTTGTTAACTCAAATATCTAATCAGCCAATCACACAGCAGCAACTCAGTGCATTTAGGCATGTAGACATGGTCAAGACGACCTGCTGAAGTTCTAACCGAATCTTAAAAACGTCTTACACTACTGCTCTTAAGTATAAAGTTACTTACTTACTATTCAGTTTAAATGGCCTCATTGTGAACTTCCATTTGATGTCAAAAACGATCATTTGCAGCTGTTGATGTAAGTGGAACTAATTTTAGCTGTCCGCATCCCGTTGGGTGGCTTACTTTATTATAACAGCATATTGCAATTTATATGCTTGTCATGCATTCAAAAATAAACATCAGCAAACCTTCTTTGTGGTTGTAATGAAAGGCACAGATTAACATAATATTTAAATTCTCGATTACAATATAAAAACTAGGTGTAGAACAATAGAAAGCGTTCACTTACTAAATTCCACTCCTCTTCCCTCAGTGCCTGCCGCCAGCATGACCCGCCTTGTTCGCTCCCGCACTGCCTCTGGCTCCAGCGTCACCTCATTCGAAGGCAACCGCTCCCGCTCGCACACCAGCGAGGGAAACCGCTCCCGCTCGCACACCAACGAGGGCAGCCGCAGCCGCAGTCACACGGCTGAGAATCCACACGGCCGCTCTCACACAGATGGCTCTGTGGACACCACGGCCAACAACAACGTGGACCAAGCTGTGACCAAGTCCACCGAAGTGTCCTGTTAAGTGACCCTTCACTCACCAGACATCCAAACCTCTCAAGGTCCCTTCAAGTTTGTGCTGCGCTACCTCTAATTCACACCCAGACGGCGTACCTGGAATTGTAAAAACGCACAATGGCCACTCACCTGCAGACTTCTCAGTGCAGCTGAGATGCCCCAGTTAGAAAATATGGTTGAGTAGGAGGTTGAGGTCATGTTTATTCATTGCAAGCAGAAAATGTTTGAGGCCTCTTTTGTGAGTTCCAAGTGTAATTGGAGGCAACGCAGCATTTGGGGACACCGAAGCAGAGAATGTCGAAGAAAGCTGTGGCTAAGAGTACACCAGCTTGTAATATATCTCATAATCTCGCATACAAAAATTAACCTCCATTTCAGCTTTTCCCTCATCCCATTTTTATCCATTTCTACCATATTGACACAGCTTTCTCAAATATACCTGACTGTAAATGTCTGTTTCCTGTTCTGGCTGTAATTGTTTGATCATTTATTCTTTTATTTTTCATGTCTGAGTTGTTGTTGTTCGTACGTAGGAGCAGATTTGTAGACGTGGAGAGAGAATGGGGAGCCACTTCGCATATGTAACTTTGAAAATTAAAGGGCAGACTTCAAGTATCATGTACAGCAAATTGTTTCACCTTGCAAATGTCTTTTTTTTCCCCTTGAGTTTTTTTTCAAAAGACTGTTAAAATAACTTCATGAGTTCGCAGTTGAATTAAAAATGTAACTAAAAACGATTATTTTAAGTGCATTCCACTGAGACTGTATGCTTTATCATCAATCAAAACACGCTGAGAAACAAATTGAAAAGCTTTACATCACATGGTTTATGAACGGATCAAAAACATTTATCTTTTTATGATTTTTATGATGATTTCTATGCAATCAAGCACAATGGAACGATTAAGTGCCATGGAATTGTTCACCTTTTAGACGTGATGCTCCTATGTGTGTGGATTCTTGATTGAGTGAAGAAAGAGAGGTCAGTCCACATGATAGCCATAGAACTTACCTGATACCTTCTACTCCTTCAACTGTGTTTTACTTGCACTACAGCAACATTTTACTTTGTAGAACACATACACACACCTTTGTAAAGATGCGATACTCAACCTTCTAATGCTGTAGAAAAGCATTAAAATGACATAACCATTTGTATTTATTAAAAAAATGACAATAAAAAACTTGTAACAGAACTTCCCTGATTGTTGTTATTACATATGAACATCTAGTCTTGGGGATCTCAGTTCATTCTAACACTTTGATCATAAGAAAAATTTAATGTACTACATGAAGAAAAATCTGCAAGCATCTACTTTGACTTGTGAGTTTAAAGGCAGGCAATGTATGTTTTTGGGTTGTTTTTTTTTAGACACCTATAAAGCATAACATGTTATTACATATGCCAAAGGCTACATAAATAAATTACACCTTCAATATTTCACATGCTCAGCTGAATATTTTCATTTGCAAACAGTTCTTTAGTTTTCAAAAGCACACCATGCTTTATGAATCCATTCTGGAGACACATTTGAAATTTACAGATTTTTCCAATAGGAAAAAAAAAACAGAAGAAAATCCCTTATATATAATTGGACAAACAAATAAACATTGCATAGGAAATGGAAGTTAGGAAAAAGTTAGAAAGCTGCTCTGTGCAGACCGCATAACCGACAGGTCACTTCTTAGTTCATAACCTCTGGGTACCCATAGTAATTCTCCAGCTCAGCAAAAATGTCATTGGGGTTTTTGCAGCTGAGGTTGCAGAAGCAGGCCTGAACCCACAACATCTTCCAGGTGAATCCTGTCCCGTTAGGACACTCAAACTCCACGTCAATGGTCTTGGATTTGTAGGGGATGCAACAGCGCTCATCCGTACAGATGCCACAGTATTTGGGCCGGTATGCCTTCTTGCTGGTGCAGCCAGAGATGGTGAGGTTTGATGGCTGATCTTCCCTGTAGATATTCAGACATTTTTTTCCTGGCTGAGGGAGGAAAGAAAGAAAGATTTTAGGCCTTGGAACATTTATCAGTTTTTATACTAGCATACTTTGCTGAAGATGCAAAATTACTACCTTAATGTGTTTGGTGATGTCGACCTGACATGGCCGCAGGTTACAGAGACGAGACTCTTTTACCATTTCACATTGCTCATTGGCATTTGAGATCCTCATGGACAGGCCACGGCCGCAGGTCTTTGAGCAGGGGCTCCATGAGGTAGTCTGGGTAATGCAGTTCTTGTGCCAGCTCCTGGTCTCATCCGGGAAAGCTAGAGCAACATAGACAGAGAAGCGAGGCAAATCGATTGTGTTTACTAACCATTTGAACAACCAATAGTTGAACAATGTGGTAAATATAGCAGCGACAAGCAAAGTTTTAATTAAAATTAAAACAAATATTTCTGTTTGATCAATAAACAATTTGACTTTCAGTCAGGACCACTATAGTCAAAACAAGGATTGTTTTTTCCACCTGCAGTCAGTTAGATTTGGCAGTATGGCTCCTTTCTGGGACCTCTGTCCTAAGGCAAGGGAGACCAGCAGTAAGACCCCAGCACAATACAGAGCAGTGACAAAAGATATGACATTAAGTCAGATACAATATGAAATGAGGAGCTGGGGTCGAGGTAAAGTATCTGCAAAGCAGCATGCAGATGCCCTGCAACTGTAAGCAGGCTAAAGTATCTTAAAATGTGCATCTTATACAACATTTGCCAGTAGGATGCATAGAAGGGTATCAGCTTAGCAATGAGCTGATTTGGGCTGGCAGCTTTACAGTACTATAAAACAGATAAAAGATGGAATTCTAGAAGCTGGAACCAGAAAATTGTTGGCATTTGTGCCTGAAAAATGGCATGATCTATTCACTGATTATTAAAAAAAGTTGTGCAACAATTCTACACTAATAACTAATCATTCTTGATCATATTCGTGTGTTAATCGTGAGAAATTGAAGGTCTTGAACAGATTAAAGGGTTTTGATAAAATGTCTTGGTTCCGTTTTTAACATTCGCATCATTCGGATCCTGCTGATCCTGCATCTGTAATGTTTGAGAATACACGAGAAGCAGAGTAACACTGCATCCCCTTGTACTGCATCTGCTTTTAATCTAAATTGTTAAATTGTGTCTGCCTAGAAGTCTGGATCTAATTTGTTTCCTTATGCAACACAAAGACATCTTCATTCACATTCTTGCCTCCACAGCAAACGACTGGAAACTGGACATGACCCAAAAAACAGTGTGAGGGCTTCCACAGGAAAGGATTGGTCTGTCGCTCACACGCTTACACACACACGCAAACTTCATGATCCTTCTGGACTACAAGCTGTACTCACACAACTACTTTGTGAGATGCAGTTTCAATCTTCTATGTTACTTCTCAAGTCTAATACTGTTGTAAATGAGCCCAATTCATTATCAAAAACACTCAAACGTCTGAAATTGTATGCAGTCAGCAACAGTTTTTTTTTACACCTCTTACAGCCTTTTGGATGTCTACAATTCATCTGTACATACTGTATGATATTGCCCAGAGAACTCCATTTAGTCACGTAAAATCCTTACATTTTTAAGAAGTCCTTTAACCTGAGAGTTTGTTTGCATAGTTTTAAAGTAATGACACTATCAGACTAGTGAGGACTTCCTAAGAGCCCAGTGATTTCTTTCCTAGATTTGTGTTCTCTTACAATACTTGATAAAATTATAAAATTCACCAAGCAGCCAAATATATTGTACATACTACACACTCCTATGTTTATATCCAAAGCATCCTACCCTCTACTACATGTCGCGGCGCTGTCTTGCGCCCTCTCTTGGGTTCATCACAGATCCACTGCTCGCAGCACTGTCCCCGGACTTTGACTCGCCGTGGAGTTTGGCACCACACACGGGGAGGCTGCGACTCTGTGCACAACGCCACGCAACCAATGGCACCATTAACGCACACACACTGGTATTTACAGCTGGGCTGGAAGCTCTGCCCGTTACGGTAGATCACACCATCATGCTCACAGCCGGTTCCCACCATGTCTGGCAGAGAGGGATGACAAGCAGGTATATATTATAAAGACATAAAGGCCAAGCACACAAAAGCTTGGATATGTGGTGCTTTTGAGCTGTCCGCCATTAAAAGGAGATATGATTCTCTTATGGAGCTTAGAAAATAATACAAACATCTGTCAATGTGATACAATATAGTTTAACATCACCACAACTGATCATACAGTTGATAAAACATTTTACACTTTGTAAAGATTTGAAAACTTAGGTTACACCTAAGTATATAAGCTATAAAGGAAACTTATAAAAATGGTGAAACTTCCATCCATCCATTTTCTTCAGCTTATCCAATTCAGGGTCGCAGTTGGGCTGGAGCCTATCCCACCTGTCATAGGGCGAGAGGTGGGGTACACCCTGGACAGGTCGCCAATCTATCGCAGGGCTAACACACAGAGACAGACAACTGTTCACGCTCACATTCAGCTAATTTAGAATCACCAATTAACCTAACAAGCATGTCTTTGGACTGTGGGAGGAAGCCAGAGTACCCAGAGAGAACCAACACAGGCATAGGGAGAATATGCAAAATCCACACAGAAAGGCCCCTGCCGGCCAGTGGATTTGAACCCAGGACCGTCGTGCTGTGAGGTGACAGTGCTAACCACTGCACCACCGGTGACATTTTAAAAGAAACTCAAGTCTGTTCTGGCATTTTTTGGCTGCAGACATCACACAAAGTATGGCTACAATAGTAAAACTTTTAGTGTACAGTAAGTATGTCCTTTTCACAGTTTGATGAAGAAAATAAAGCCTTGAAAAATAAGCATAAAAAACAACTGCAACTGATCAAAAGAGAATAATTAAAATTTTAAAACTGTTGTGAATTAAATTAAAATGCTAAATGGCATTAGAATAATAACATATAGTATACAAAATACATAACATTTAAAATAACAATTTTGTAATGTACTTAACAAAAAGACAACTAGCGTACCTAGTAAAAGACATGCAATATCTGGGACAGACTGGGTCTTAACATCAGGCAAAGATTAGGGCTAAGTCTAAACAGTCTGCAAGGATGCAGTAAAAAGACAAAAGAAAAAAAAATACTAATAACATGGAAAGCTATTTGCATGTTGAAGACTTGGATATAAAACATGCAAACACATCCCAAAAATGAGGTCAACAATTCACTTCTACATGTAATTTGTAATTCTTGTCATTTTGTATTTATTTATTTGATTTACACTCAGCTGACATTTATGTGCAGCAAACAAATTGATGCACAATTGTTGCATGCAACATCCTAATGCATCAACAAACTTATAACAACGACCAAATTTGAATGATTTGCATGCTGCTGCCTGTGGCATGAGAAAAATGTAAAAGCATACATCTGGACTACTCAAGTCCAGTTTGGTTACTTGCATTTTGTGCTGCAGTTTGGACAATGAACATGGCTTACAACATTACAAAATGAGCTTTTGATGCTGTGTAAAACAATAGTTTGTTTTGGTGAGTGACACTTACATGCACACACTCCTTTTTCGTACCTAGGCTTGTCCGAACTGTAGTCACAGTACAGTCCCTTGTGGTAGTCACACGTGTCTGCCTCGTTGCACACCTCGCCCACCTGCCGGGCGCAGGTCTTACAGCAGTCACAGCCGTCCATGAGGAGGCTTACACCAGGCGGGCACTTAGGAGGGATCTCTGGACACTCGCAGGGCCACTTGCAGTACTGTGTGCGGTTGTACAGGTCTACAGATGGGGATGTGACGGCTGCGGCAGGCAGCATGGTGGTGGAATTCAGGGAGTAGGACTGCAGAGAGGAAAGTGGAGAGAAAATAAGTCAAATGAACCTATAAAGCAAATGATTTAACATGATGGAAACTAACTTCTAGTTCAGATAGTCTGTTTTTTCCCCAAATATGTCCAATAGCTTTTGCATTATGTATAGAGTTTATCTCTATACCATCATGATTGAGGCTTTATTTCAATGATCACACCAAGTCATGGTCTTCTGCAGCTACTGTTTCATTCTGTTTATACAGAATTTTTTATTGCACAAAAGGTATTTGACCTTTTGTGTTGAGGCAATATTCTTAATGTCCTTAATCCTGATTTTTTAAATATCCAGCCCTCTTTGGAAACCATGTCTCAGCAAGTAATGGACTTGAAAGGTTTCAAATCCCTCATTTGTACACTTCTGCTTCAGTGCTAACATGTGGTCATGCTGTGCAATAAATTAAATAAGACTATAAAAATGAATTAAACACCCAGTGGAGATAATCTTATTAAATCATCGTCAGGCCCTGGTGTCTTATGTATTAACATTGGTTTCCATCACCATATTTAAAATCTGCAACTGTGTTTCACAGTTACAAAAATCCTGCCAATGAAATTAATTTTATCTCCCTCAGTGTTTTGAGTTTCACAAGCTGCTCTGTGTAGCCAAGGTCACACAGAAAAGAGCCTTAGAGCTCTTAAAAGCAGATGTTCTCACAGCAACACACCACACGAGGCACATTAACAGCCCAGAGCTTAGAGGTTAGCTTTGGACAGAGAATGCATGAGTCTCAGTGGAGGAAAGTTTTTAATTTTGAATGATGTTTTTTTTTTAAAAACAGCAAATGGTGTAGTCTAAATTCGATTCTTCTTATTTTGAGAACAGGGTGTGCTTGAGAAAAGAGCAGAAAATGGTCTCCAGGTTGTTGTTTAGTGAGAGAGAAACTGAAACTTCCTTCTTAGGGAAAGAAAAGTCATATTACATTTATGATGCAAATGATTTCAGACAAAACTTCAAACACTAATGAGTCAATTTTGCAGCAATAATAACACCACTAAAGATTTTTATAAGACTTTAGCTGTAGCAGATACCATGTTAATTACAACTACAGAATATCACCAGGACTAGACAAGAAGTGAAACATATGAATGGAGGTTCAATATTGACTCTATAGTCATACAGTCAGCTCCATAATTTTTGGGAGAAAGACACAATTTTTGTAGTTTTGACTCTGTACACCACTACAGTGGATTTTAAATCAAACAGCCAACATGTGATTGAAGTGCAGACTTTCAGCTTATATTCAAGGCATTTTTAGGATTTTTTTGCATTAACTGTTTGGGAATTACAGACATCTTTATACACAGTTCCCCATTTTCAGAGGGTCAGAATTAATGGGACAAACTAACATAATTTTAAATGTAAAGATTGTTTTTAATACTTGAATGAAAATCCTTTGCAGTCAATCACTACTTGAAGTGTAGAACCCAAATGCTGTGTTTCTTCACTTGAGATGCTCTGCCAGGTCGTTACTGCAGCTGCCTTCAGTTGCTGCTTTTTTGTGGGTCTGTCTGCCTTCAATTTTGTATTTAATAACTGACAAAAGCATGCTCTGTTGGGCTGAAATCAGGTGACTGACTTGGCCATTTCTTTGCTTTGAGAAACTCTTGGGTTGCTTTTGCAGCATGCTTTGGGTCATTATCCATTTGCACTGTGAAGTGCTGTCTGATCAGTTTTGGAGCTGAATCTGAGCAGAGAGTACAGCCCTGTACACTTCAGAATTCATCCTGCTACTTCTATCAGCAGTCACATCATCAGTAAACACTAGTGACCCAGATCCACTGGCAGCCATACATGTCTATACCATAACAATACCTCCACCATATTTGACAGATGATGTGGTACATTTCAGATCATGAGCTGTTTCTCTCCTTGTCCACACTTTTCTCTTCCCATCATTCTGGTACAAGTTAATCTTGGTTTCATCTGCCCAAAGATTTTTCCAGAATTGTGCAGGATCTTTTAGATGTTTTCTGGCAAAGTCTAATCTGGCCTTCTTGTTCTTGAGTGTAACCTGTGGTTTGCAACTTGTTATAAACTCTGTATTTCCATTCTTGAAGGCGTCTCTTGATTGTAGACTTTGACAATGATACACCTACCGCCTCGAGAGAGTTCTGGACTTGGTTAGATGTTCTGAAGTTGCTTTTCTTAACTATGGAAATAATTCTGTCATCCTGCTGTCTTCTGTGGTCTTTCAGGCCTTTTGGTGTTGCTGAGCTGGCCAGTGCTTTCAAATCAACCAGATTGTTGATTTTGCCACTCCTAAAGCTTTTGCTGTCTCAGTGATAGGTTTATTTTGGTTTTTCAACCTAATGATGGCCTCCATCACTTGCACTGACATCTCTTTGGGCCTCATATTTAAAATTACAGTGAAAAGCAATAAAATACAAATTCAACACGTTGAATCAACTTCAGATATTATGTCTGCTTCATTTGTCATGAAATAATGAGGGAACAGGCCTCATCTGGCCATTAAACTGCTCTTCAGTCAATTATCCCATTAATTTTGGCCCTCTGACCCTCAAATGAGGGACAGTGTATAACAATGTCTGCAATTCCTAAACAGTTAATGCAAAAAAAACACCCTTGAATTAAATCTCAAAGTCTGCACTTCAATCACATGTCAGTTGTTTGATTTAAAACCCACTGGAGCTGTATACAGAGGCAAAACTAAAAAAATGTGTCTTTTTCCCAAAAAATATGGAGCTGACTGTAAATCCTTACACGACTCAGGAGCTTGAAACAGCAAAACACTTAAATAATTGCGTGCACACTCAATCCGCAATTAATTGTGAGAAAACATGCTTAATCATCTTAAGCCCAGTGTACCCATTTTTGAGCTTGTTCTTGCACTTCAGTGGAATTATGGTCATATTAATAACAACTCTGTCTGGTGCTGAAAGGCTAATGCAGATAAATGACTTTTAATCACATCTGGGCCACTAAGCCATTTCTCAGAAGACTTAATTTAGCCTGCAGCCATCAGGCTAATTTACAGACAGGGACAAAACATAAAAAACAGCTCAAAATCATCACTCTAACAAAGAAAAAAAGAGATCAGAGAGAGAGGTGGGTGGTTCATACGTTAATTGTAGAAACTAGGCTGGGATTAATGCAAGCATTATCTTGTTGGAGTCGTTTATCTTTGATGACAACATTTTGCATAACTGTATTTAATAAATTTTTAATCACTGTATGAAAGGAGGAGCAACTGAGCACTAAATAAATCAGACTAACAGACAACAGCAAGACTACTAGCATCATTTAGTGATCTCAAAATCTTCAGATTTAGCCTTAGATATCGGTGTCACAAGCCCTCATTATCATCTTTTTGAATGTTTTCTAAGGTGATCTCAGATAGTTGTCATATTTTTGTGGCAGCCAGTTACTGAAGGTTTTCTCTCTGATAAGAGAGATTACAAGTGCTGATGACCCTGGCTCCACTGTTGGTTTTCTTCCTGTCAGCCTGCAGTCAGGTCAGATGACCTGTGGAAGGTTTTGCATTTTTTCCCCCCCTCCTCAGAGAAGAGAAAAAAAGACTTTTTCCCAAATAATACCAGGAGGCAAAGGGTAAACTGTCATTCAGGCACAGTTGTAATTTCCCTCCAAGCATTATGAATTTGTTATGTAACAATATGAATATATTCAATACTGAATATTCATAACCACATTGTTTAGGAGTATAAAGTATAGTTTGACATTTGTTATATTATTAGTTGCTAAATAACCTTAAAAATGGCAAAAGTAAGAATATTGCCAAGTTTAATAACTGATAGAATAATTCTGTTAATTTAATTAATTTTATTTAAACACTAAGTTTCCGAGGCTAGTTCACAAACTGATGTATTTATGAACAGAGGGACTGTAGGAAATAGGATATACAGGCAGCCATTCGAAGGTTCCCTAAATAACCACCAGGTGGCACTAAAATATAACAAATTGAACCAGCAAAGGAGACAACTGTGAGCATCTCGCACTGAAAATTTATAGCCAGAACAATAAAGGACAATAATTACTTGTCTTCCGAGATAGCCCGGCAAGGTGACCTAATGAAAATACTTAGGTAGTTATTCTGTCTAGAGTTTAAAAAAACTTTTTTCTTTTTTTACTTTTTTTTGGGGGGGGGGGGGGGGGTATTTCTGACAT
>VUQI01000824.1:17081-37127 GCA_015106735.1 Paratilapia polleni | reverse complement strand
ATGAAAAGACGATGATAAGCTTACGTGGAAGGATGCGAAAAAGGAAGAGGAACATCTAAGCAACAGAGGTTTAAAGGAGCTTGCCATGATGCAACTGGAAAACTGGATGCATATTTTTTAGAAACACAGCATAGGTTAATATTTTAAATTAATTCCCCTATCTCCTGCATCTTATGAGTTAAATGCAACTTGCACACTAAAGGAAAAAAAAATCGACTTGAGAAATGGATAGTCCATCCCACCTGTTGAATCCCGGCTGCAGTTAGAATCCACAACAGGAGCCAACTCATCACTGGTGAGGAACTGCACATGCATTGAATCCAGAATTAGTTCCGTCTTCTAAACGCGCAACACGCCGTTCTCCGCAGGTGTGCTACATCCTCGTCCCCTCGCTGACATCTCTCTGCCCCTCTGTTTGCGTGCGGTCCTGCACTGACAGCCTGTTAATAAGAGTCCGGGGCTGACGTAAGGTCCTCTCTTTCCCTCAGCTCCACTTTCACCAGAACCTCCTCTTCAGAACACTGGCAGCTGTGGTGGTTAGGGCGTGTCTGGAATACTCTCTGGAAGGACTCTGACACTCCTGTTACTGTTGCTTAATTTAAGATTGAAGGTCCAGATATTTCCAAGTCAATCTTAAAACAGTGCACGCATACTTATGTAGGCGACACAATCATCCCCCCTCTCCACAGGTCATAAAAGGTTCCTTTAGGCATTTCAGTGTAAATCATGGGTGACAAAATTCACAGTTTTCATTCTGCATAGCCAAAACAGAGACTCAAGTTATTGTCTTTGTTGCACATTTTTATATACAAAATAATTTAGTGCACATTAATAGTGCCATTGTGGACTGATGATCTTGCAAAATTTCTGCACTTGGTGTATATCCTCCTGACTTAGCTTACTCTATTTTTGTTCTGGATTGTTCTCTACTTGTTGCTTTTGTGAGCATTGCTTATTTGGGATTATTTTCCAATAAAGCCAGCTGTCAATGAATGAGATCATATTCTTTTAACAATACTGAATAAAAGCACCCAACAGGTTGCCTACCTCTTGCCTACAGTATCTATTTTAAGACTGCAACTGTGTCTGGCCCCCAGATGTTCAGTTTAAATCAATGATGTCATTTATCTCACAGTCTGCTACTTTGCTTTCCTTCCATTTTTCTGGAAATTTGAATGTGTCTCTTTGAGAAGATGCAGGTGAGCACCAAAGCCATATGGAAAATCACTTGTGTTTCAGTCATGCTGCAGCTCTCACCACAACCCATTGCTTTTAGTCTGTTGATGAGAGTCTCACTCTGAATGACCAAAACTTTGCGAGAATTTGGGCCCACAGGCAACAGAGAGGAGAAAAGAATGATGGATGAGAAATGCATTTTGTCAAAGAGCAAAGTGCCCCAGGTCTGAACCCCTATTATTTACAGGCAGTCCTCTAATCCCTGTCAGAGAGCTGTCAGCTTCTGGGCTGATCTGAGCAGGGTTTCCTCTTTGCTCTGACCAGGACGACCTGCCCCCTCCACAGCACAATGCTCGCTGTCTCTCTCTTGTTTCATTTCTCTCATTCTTTACTTTTCCATCTCTGTCTCTCTGTTGATCTCTCCACCTTCTCCTCCTTACTCCTGCTTGAGTCCATTTCCCTCCACCTCCAGTTTAGGTCATTTTCATAGGCTATTTGTGAACTTTTCTATCATTGTTCTAAGATTGTGTATAATTTAATTTAGTTTGTTTCCTAAGAGATTACTTGTGTGGTTTTTTTTTTTCTTTGACAGATTTTTGGTGAATTTGTGAAGAGAGGCAAAGTCTTTCATGAGTAAAGATGTGAAGGAATTCAACGCTATGAGAGACTGGTGGTGATATTCATGGCCTCAGGTGGCAGTGAATTAAAATAGACACTGTGTGGGTTCAGGAACACTTTTAGAAACCATTTTCAGTGAAAACAGCTTTTGCTGTATCCACAAAAGCCAGCCAAAACTCCACCACAAGAAGAAAAAAAAAGGCATAGATAAACCATAGGCTGTATATAAAACATGGACATAGCCACGTTGACATCTCCCATTGGAGTTAGATTCTGCATTTTGAAGTTTCACTGTCAGCCTTTTAGCTGTTGCCATGTTGGTATTTTGGAGCCAGAAGTGACCAAAACTTTGGTCTCGCAAAGTTTGGTTTGTTAAGTAATCAGCGAACTCTAGGAACTTTATAGAGTCTAGTACACCCTCTTTCAATTCTAAGGTTTTACATATCAGGACATAATAAAAATAGAAATTATTTAAATACAACCACAGATCAGCAACAACATGTGATATATTACACCATGTCATTATTTATTTAACAAAAACTAAGCCAAAATGCAGAGCAGTGTGTGAAAAACTGTGATGTCTGCATCCCATGATTCTACCTTGTAGAACCACTTTTAGCAGCAATAACTTGAAATAATCGTTTTCTTTAATCGTATGACTTTATTGGTTTCTCACATTGCTGTGGAGGAATTTTGGTCTGCTATTCTTTACAACGTTGCTTCAGTTCATTGAGGTTTGCAGATATTTGTTTATGCACAGCTCTCTTAAGGTCCCACCACAGCATTTAAATCGGACTGAGGTCTGCACTTTGACTGGGCCATTGCAACACCTTTAATCTTTTCTATTTTCAGCCCTTCTGTTTATAATCTTTCTCTCTGTAGAATGATGGACTTCAAATTGTTTAGAAATGGCCGTATAATCCTTCCCAGATTATTGGGCACTAACAATCGCTTCGCTAAGATCATTGCTGATGTCTTTCATCCTTGGTATTGTGTTAACGAACACCTGAATGCTCCAGACCTGCAAACTGTCAAAACGTCTGCTTTTATAGAGGTGCTCACACTTGCTGATGATCAATTAATAGGGTTCATTTGATTATTAGCACCTGGCTGCTACTTACCCTCTTAATTCCTATGGAAGCAGTAAGGGTGTATGTAGTTTTTCCACACACTGCCTCTGCACTTTAGCTTAGTTTTTGTTAGATAAATAATGACACTGTGTAATATGTGTTGTTGTTCATCTGAGGTTGTATTTCAATTATTTTAGAACCTGCTGGGGACCAGATGATTTTTTATTATGCCCTGATATGTAAAACCTTAGAATTGAAAGGGGATGTACTTTCTTTTTCACTTGACTACATCTCAACTGATACTCTGCAAGTGGCAGGGTACACTCTGGATAGTCTGGCAGTCTATCACTAACACAGTGACAATAAAAGGAGACAGACAGCCATTCACACTCACATCTACGCCTACAGCCAGTTCAGAATTACCAGTTAACCTTACATGCACGTCTTTGGATTGTATGAGGAAACCTGTTACAGATACAAACTCAGGACAGATACAAACCTTCTTGCTGTGAGACAACAATGCTAACCACAGCACCACCATGGCGCCCTTAGACTCTAAATGATCTGCATATCATTGCATTCTGTTCATATTTACTTTTTACACAGTGTCCCAACTTTCTTTGAAACACAGGGATGCAAACCCTTTGTTTAGTGTGGTTTAGACAGTTTTGAAAGTGTACTTTTCTAAGAACTTCCTTCACCTCCTTTGGTTCCTTTTTGTTTTGATGACATTTCTGTGTACAACACCGATCTGTAAGGAACTACCACTGCACCATTATCTTGACGAGCCTCAGGCTTAGACGTGCAGTTATCCAGTTGCAATAAGAGCTCTTTTTCTTCATTAATGCCCTTGAGTTTGAGTTCACTGCAACAGACAAAAAGTACAAAACATGGAACTTTTAATATTGTTTTTTTAAATGGGGCATTGTTTTTAGTCCTTTTGAATTATATATTGTAGCATACATACTTGTGGACATTAAAATTCAGATCCATTTCACAAGCTAGTAAGACTAAAGACAAAATATACAAAAACACTGGTAATGCTGCGTGCTTGTCTTTAGTAGTGTTCTTTGTTGCTACTTTTAAACGGAAGTGGTTAACAAGATTTTAAAAAAAAAAAGGGGGGGTATGATACTATTTCCAAGTGACTTAAAAGAAAAACAAAAAAAGAAGATGGTTATATAATCACAGTATCATCATGAAATCAGTAAAATGAAAAGCCATTTTGAGACTACCAAACATGAAAATGAGCTCTAAATCATTCCTGTATCTTTACTGACTACTCTCAGAGTAATCTTTACTCATTTTCTCTGTCTGTCTCAGTGCTTCTCACTTTAATTCTTTAACTTTTCCCTCACAAACCGCCTCTCTGACATGCACACACACCGAACCTCTTCTGAAACATTTCAGAGAAAGAAAGCAGACTGCAGATTATTCATGTCCCATGTCTGCATCTGTCTTCCATTTTCAGTTCTGATATGATAACTGAGCTTTAAATGGACCTATATTAAGAATAAATAGGTGACATTAGTCAAACCGATAACCCCTACTCAGTAGTGTGTTCTTCTTTTTTTTTTTGTATGTTGTAGTCAATTTAGCATAAATATCTAAAACTGAAAACCAGGTCTGAGGTAAACTTCTGCTCTGCTCTCATATGAAGCCGGGTTTTACGAGCTCACTTGAATTGTGGGTGTTTAATGATTCAGATGAAGTTGACTGGGGGGGCTTTACTGAGGGAGTAAGGGGAGAATCAGAGAACTTTAGTTTCTCAAATATTTTACAAATAACAACCTTCATTTGTGAGCCATACACAGATCAAACCTGCTTTTATAAAACTGTTTTACAGCACATTCACATTTCATAAAATATGTGTATTCTTGCTAAGAGTTAATTATGACTTAAGTTTAGCTCTTCAGCTAATCTTGAATATTAGGATAAATAACTGGGGAAACAGCTACTATTAAACTTTATAGGTGGACTTTGCTGCCTTCAAAAGAGCACAGCTGGCTGTTTCCTAGTGTTTCAAGTCTTTAATCTAAGCCACGCTAAACTGGAAGTTGGTAGTAGTATCAAGCATACTTCTTGACAAGAAAGCACATAAGGTTATTTTCCAAATGGAGCATTATTCCTTTAATCCCAACACGTAGTAAGCAGAGAGCAGAGAGCATAGCAGACACATTTCTGTCACCCATTCATTCATTTCAGTCTCAGTTTGATTCATATTTATTGAAATCCTGGCTAGAAACATCTCTGAACACAAACAGCATCAAATTATTGCTAGTGACTGACCCACATTGTATCCTATATTAACACCCCAAGTGCCATGTGGGTGATGTAGTCCAGGTTAAAAGAAAAAAAAGAAAAGTGCGACAGATGGCCTGATTATAGAAGCTGACCATCTACCACTCAAGTCCTGCATAGCTGGTCAAACTGAAAATCCCCTCAACTCACAGAGAAGCCTTGAAGTCAAACCATGTTTTGGAAATCTCACAGCTTCAAAGTCAAGTGGAGTCGGTAATCCTCCTTAGAATGGGAGAATGAGTTTACAACACCTCGAGGCGAACAGAAACTGCTAAGGTGATGCATAAAAAAGTTCTTTCATGGTACACTACAATGGCTGGGAACATTTTCCTCTGCAGCCAGTGGCCTCAAAGTCAAGGACACACAGGCTCCATTTACAGTAAAAGAAACGTTAAGAGTTCATTAAACTTCAATGATTAACCTTAGCAGGAATAAACAAAATAACTAAATTGTGCTAGTAAGACAATAATTCTGACCCATGCATTTTAAAGAAGAGTTTGACATTTTGCTTTTCTTTTGGCCAACATTGACACCTCCATGTAAGATTGTTACTTTAAAAGAGATTAAAACAATCAGGAATTAGAGCTATCACCTGAAGCTAGCATGCTAGCCCTCTAGCACTGGCCCCTGCCCTCACATAACACCACTTTGTCAGTGTAGCTGCAGTCTGCCCCGAATCCAACAAGAGAGGAAGTAAACGAGCACTGCCAAGAGATCATATTTTTGTGTTATACCACGTATGATCCTAACTTCAGTCATGAAGAACATGCAGTTCATGAATGAAACAGAAAATGTAAAAACAGTTGAAACTTTCGGAAAGTGTCCATTGGACAGCAAGATTAATAGGAGCGTCATCGTTTCCTCTCAAACGACAACAAGTAACACTGAGGACAGGATACCTGGTCCCTGCAAGCTGAGATCATACAGCTTATCCAGCAGATGTCATGGTCCCTGGGTTTTGAGTTTTTGAGTGCGGGATTCTTTCTAGTTTTGAGTTTTTGGATTAGGGCTCTGTTGTTGTTGGAAGTTAGTTTTCTATTTACACAGTTGTTGTTTATATCTTTGGGTTTTCAAGTCTTGTGTATTTCCTGATGCTTTCTATAAGTTCTTTGTGGTTTTCTAGTCTTGTGATTTGTGCCTTCAGTTCTTAGCTTTAGTTATGTTAACTTCAGGGTGGTATTTAGTTAGTTCCCCTTTGTGTTCCCATTTTGTTCCTCCCTTTGTCTTGTCTCTATTTGTCTGTCTTTCAGTATTTCCTCATCTGTCTCTCTCATGTTCAGTATGTCTTCCTGTCTTATTTTTAATTTCCTCCTGTCTTTATTTTGAAAAGTCTAGTTTTTCTTGTCATGTGTAGCTTTTCTTCCTGTCCCTGCCCTCACTGATTCCCTGATTGTCTCCAGCTGTGTCCCCAACTGTTACCTCTCCCCTCCTTATCATGTGTGCGTATATATTGTCTCTGTTCTCCTTTGTCCTTTGTCGCGTCATCCCTCATTGCTGTGTGATTTCTCATTCTGTGTGAGACTTCGGGTATTTGGATGTTTTTTTTTTGGGACTTTCTTTTGAGCTGACTGCATTAAAGCTGTTTTTTTGAGTTTACTCTTGTTTCCTGAGTCCTGCATTTGGGCCCACCTTGGCCTAGTACACAGTCATTCCTTGAAAGAACGACGTGACCAAAACAATGGACCCAGCGGACTCTAGTTTTGTTTTGGAGGAGGAGTTGGGTGAGGAACTTGAAAGACTGTTCAGGATATCCACCCGCATCCATAAGTCTGACTGGTCATGACTATATCATGAACTGCCATGAGACTGGGTTGTGCCAGCTAAGAACAGGAAACTGAGGCTACAGTTTGCACAGGCTCACCAAAGCTGGACAATAGAAGACTGGAAAAGCGTTGCCTGGTGTGATGGGTCTTGATTTGGCGTAAACAACATGAAAACATTGATCCATCCTGCCTTACGTCCATGGTTCAGGCTGCTGGTGTTGGTGTAACGGCACACTTTCTAATGTTTGCTGATAATACATTTTAAAATTATAACCTTGTAAAACGAGGCTCATGTATTAAATTGCTACATACATGACACTGTGCTAAAAGACCTGAGGCTGACGCTGTTGGTTTACATAATAATGGTTGAACCTGTTTAGCAAATAATCAGCTGAAAAGAGGAACCAGTGAACAAATTATTTAAACAATAAATAGATTATAGTTATAACTTTAATGCCATTTGACAAATTTATAAATTGAGTTATTGTTTTAGCTCACTAAAAGCGACAGCACACAAGCTCACATTTGCAAGCTCTCTTCCATTAGCTTCAGTAACTCAGTACAGACTTGCATTTAGCATGATTTTTTCAGAACATGCAGTATGTAAAGAGTATGCCAGTTTAGAAAACTGGTATACTCTGCAGAACTTGCTATTAGCAATTGAAAGCTTAATGATATTAACAAAGTTAATAATAGCAAAAACTACAACTCATATTAAATAAAATAATAGGAACTGTAGCACCAATGTTATAATGTTTCATCAATATCACAAAACTCATCAATACTCTCTTTAAGTAATTTATTTTGCATGTTGTAATCTCTCCACTCTATCAACTCTGAAAGGTATTTTCTCATTTTTGTATCGTGCTGTTATTAAAAGTTATAAGATTTAAGATTTTTTTAGATTTGCCAATGAGATTTTGAATGAGTTTGTTTTCAGCTACTGTAGCTAATACTACTATTATAATTAGCACAGTACACAATACTATTAATTAAGCTTCAAATGTAGTACTACTGCTACTGTG
The DNA here is from genome assembly GCA_015106735.1 of Paratilapia polleni. Lineage (NCBI taxonomy): Eukaryota > Metazoa > Chordata > Actinopteri > Cichliformes > Cichlidae > Paratilapia > Paratilapia polleni. The sequence goes on along the minus strand of VUQI01000824.1, from coordinate 29,174 downwards.
TTACTATAACAACTTGACACAGTGTACTACTAACAAGTTATATTGTTAAACATTATTTATACTTGCTACAAGCATAACTGTAATAAATTAATAAATTAACATAGAATAACAATTGTGAGTGTAACAATGCTTAAAAGATAAACAAGTAAGTAAGATAAATATTTAAGAATATAGAAAAAGAACTGAGTCAAATATATCAAATACTTGTAAACTGAATAGGTAACAGGTAAACAAATTTCCCATGTAGTCTACAAACCCAACAATTTCCACAGGTAATTCTTTTCTCAGGCAGTTCTGGGCTGACTAACTTATAAGAATGTTTTCTGTGTCTTCATGGTGTGTCTGGAGAAATTTCAACATGTGATGTCACAATTTATTTTTAATGTATAGTATATATTTATTGGACTTACTGAACTTAAAAGGAGCTGTCTTCTGCCTTTAAAGCCAATATCCCCTATCACAGCCCATTACCTCCTGTATTCATTATCTTCATTGTTATTCCTTTGGTGTGTTTTATTTTTAAGTTCTAATAAGCCAGTCTTGATACGATAACAGATGGTGTTTCATTTTGTCATGGACCTGTAGCAAAAGTGCCAAGAGTTGTGATATGTTTGATTTTATTAGAGATGAGATTTAGCACATACATGCTACATTACTGCAACAGAACTCCCATTTCTCATCTGCGGGAGAAAATGAAACTGTGATGAAATGTAATATAGTCCCCCTCAGGCAGAACTGGAGGGACTGGGAATTGCACCACAATAAATCTAATGGATATTACTGCACTCACTTCTCCCTCTCTTTTTTTACTCACTATTTCTCTCCCTCTCCCCCTTTTACCTTGTCTTTTATTCTCTCTGCACAGATTACATATACTCTCTCTCTCTCTCTCTCACACACACACACACACACAGAGACACACACATATATATGTACACAGTTTGGCCTATAAAGATTTACATTTGCTTGAAGAGCCTGTCTCTGTTTCCACAGGAAAAAAAAAATCACTTATATTTACCATCAGATCCATTTTAGATTGTCCTAATGGATTTCAATTACCTAACTTGAAAGCTAATGAAGTAGATGCCTTTCTCTGCCCCCATGCTGCATTCTAAAAAGCATGACAATTCAGAGGAGAGAGGGTTATGTATACAATTCATTATCCAAGTAACATATAAAGAAAAAGCTGGCATTGTGGACAGATGTTACAAGAGGCCTAGCATTATCAATTTTTACAATGGATGATAATCTGAATGAAAAATAATTAGCTTAAAAAATTAGCAAAAAAGAAAACAAAAAGAATCAAAAATAATATGTTACTGCAAGAGTCCAATTGTAACTCCCAACTCTACTCTTTAGTATCTGTTTTCAACATGCACAATTAATGTTATGAAGGATATATTTATACTAGACCATGATCTTTTCCTGAAGTGCCTAAACCTATGAAAACAAACCAAAACTAAGTGTAAAAACAAATCTCCCAAACAGGACATGAGCCATAGTCTAATGGTTAACACCCTTCTGACTGCTTCTGCTTGAATAGACATAACAGCACTGTTCACCTATACACATGTTTTTTTAAATATCTCATTTGTGTTGGATTTTTTTTTATTTTATTTTATTGAACAAATCGTTCAGTAAATGCTGAAGCATTTATTATTACCAGAGCCTTCAGCACAAGGACAAGTACAATATGACTGTGTTATATTCAAAAAGTTCTCTTGCCAAAATACTTGTTTCACTGTTACAATAGAACATTTTTTGATCTCACACATCTCTGGTACTCCAGCCTTTTATATGGATGCCGTACAGTTATTGTCTAACTATAGAGATTATACAGAGCCTAGTACATTAATTTAAACTTTAATCTACATTCTCAATCAAAGTCTGAACACATATTTAGCATTTCTGACTGACATTCAAGGTTTGTTCACACTGCATTAAAGCTACACTAACTGATATTTTTTTATGCTTGTGATGGCTCAAAGGGACCACTTGAAGTTGCGAACCCACTGAGAATTATCACCTGAGTCAGCTCTGTGTAACATTTAGGATTTTTATAGTCAACTGCTTTGGTTTCATGGCCCATAAATTTGAAGTTTTCATTCACTCTCTCTATTCCTATTGACAATCAGGTAACCATTCTAAAAGAAAAAGTTCTGTAATACACTACTGAACAGCAAACCACACGCACAAGTTATTTAGTTAGTTAGTGAATACACTGGAATAGAAATCAATACAGACAGAAACTGCATGAAGTTCTGAAATACTGAAATTAAATTTGTCAGGGGGCACAACTAAAAATCATTGGTTTATGGATGTGTAACAACCAACAATTTGTATACACATCAAGTATAATTTCTATATACTGCTGTTTCTTTTAGCTTTGTGTGTTGCCCATTTGGGGGCAACACACAAAGCTAAATGTGTCTTTTCAAACTGTGAGTAAAAATTAGTTACAAGTGATGCAGTCTTTTTGCCCTGCTTTGCCAGAGATGACCTAGATCTCATTGGACATGGCCTAGATCATTTTAATTAGGCACCTGTAGATGACTGTGTTTGTACTGTTGGTTTGCCAGAACTTTTTTTTTCTCCATCTGATCTTCCCAGGTTTTGCATTTTACTTTCAGACAGAATTTTCAAATATTCATGTGCTTTGGATTTCTCTCTTGATTCATTTTTAGAGCAAGAGCTTGTGAATGCCTGAAGCTTTCTATTTAAGAACCAATAATTGGAAAGCTCTCATATCTTAATTATTGTAATAATTATTGCTTTGGTGAATGTAGCTGTACTCTAAATGTCAACCAATTAAAACTATTAAGTTAAAGGTGCTCTATATGACATTCAGAACTACAAACACACCCAACTTTTGACAGGGGACTGCTGCACCCTGTCACCCTGTGACCATGTTTAAGATTCTCTTTCACTATGTTGACCTCCATTTTTATTGCTAACATTTTTGTTAGGTTTAACCAAAAAAAAACAAACATTTTAGGTTAGGAAAAGATCATGGTTTGAATTAAAATAAACACTTTTATTTCGTTAAATACATCTTAGAGAGCTCCATTTTCTAGCCTGATAGGGTGCACTCTGCACTCTGTTTCACCATGCATGTGTCTTCTCTGCTTATGTATATCTGCTCAGTGAAGGAGAGGAGACAGTGAAACAGAAAACAAAGGAGAGCAGGAAAATAGCAGTAGCCACCCTACTTCATTTTTACTTTACATTTCGTCTCTTGCTCTCTTTATACATGTGTGGAGGGCCAAAAGTCTCGAAAGGAGGGAAAGGATTAACATGCACTGGCTGCAGAATAAGCTGTCAAAAGCTGTCTTTGTTAATCTAACAAAGACCTAGTTGACACAAACCAACATTAAACATTTTGTATATAAAAGTATGCCTTTATTTAATTTTAGGGTTTTACATTGGTTGGAACATAACCAAATGTACTACTTTTGTAGTAAATATTCATTATATTAATGTTGCAAATGACAGTCATGGTACATGCTTTTTCATTAACCATTTCACCTGCATCTGTGGTCTTGTCATCTTTGTACCATATGTACTGTGACAATCAAGTTGTCAGTATGTCTCTGCAGCAACCTAGACATACTGTTATATATGATGCACTTGGTTATTAAAGAGTTTCTGATTACAATTGCAATAGTGAGTCCTTGACAGGATCAAGTAGCTCTGCTTTCAAACATCATAGGATTCTGCTGGTATAACCTTGCAAATAAAACTGCTCTTGGTGTAAGTTTGTATTGCATATTCAATTTTATACCTGCACAAGAAAACATTTAGCATTCATTCTGTCTCACTGTATGCAACTGAACTTAGCTTCTCCACAGAAAATTTATTTTCTTTTGTCTGTATTCTTGGAGTCAAAGGTCAGAGTTTTGGTTTGTCAAACAAGTTCGAGAACAGAGCAGGGGTACATACTAAATAACTCATGTAAATACAAAGAATCCGGAGTGTACGAGCTCTGTAGTCTTAACAGATGGTATAACACCTACACTGCAGCAGTCAATTGCTTTTTTGTTCTCGAATATTTATAGCACGCTCCCCTAACCTTGCCAGTGTTCTAGTGCTATGTGCGAATAATGCTTTTTTCAGTCATTTTAAGTTGTGAGGTGGTGGAGCAACAAACCAAGTTAATGAGGAGGAGAGTTTTTAGTTTCTAAGGCGAATAAAAGATACAGTTTTTAGGAATGATTATAGACTCAGGTCATTATCTTAAGTCAACTTTGGTGTCAATCTACTGTACATTTATATAGACAATGCTAATATACTAAGCCTGATATACATAATGAGCAAGCATCAGGTTATTCAATAATATATTAGGCAAGACAAAAATTATAGCTTGTATTTAAACTGCATCATCACACCATGTTATCTTTTCAGCAAGTGATGACTGTTGCTCAGACAATAAAGACACATCTTTCCTCATGAGATATTTTACATAATTTTATTTTGAAGCGCAACAATGCACATTGTAATAATTGTGTCTCAGTACACTTAAACCTGTGCATGTATTGTATCTCTAGACTAATTATCTGAACTGTAAAACTTACAAAAGACAAAGGGGCTAGATGGAGAAATGATGCAAACAAAGAAAAGACATACATATGCCTTTTCTACAAATAAACTGGTAATAATAGAGAGAGCAAAAAGCTACTGAATCGAAAATTCTCACCGAGTGTCATAATTGCAAATTCTTTGATATTTTTATTCACATGTTTAATAACGTGGGAAACGATTAAGTAAGGGAGTTTTGACTATTTACTGATAAAGATGAGAGTGGAACTCAGGCTCATGCATGTACATACAATTTCACAATGACTGACATTAATAAGAGAACACCATGCATATGGTTGGCTTCAAAAATCTGACTGTATGCACATGTCTGCCTTTCGGCATACACACAGTTTCAGTTTTAAGCAGCTGGCCCCAGCACTTCCTACACATTTAGCTGTTGTGGATTACATGTTTTTTAAGCTTCAATTATTAATCTTGGGCTCTTGAGATGGACATTTTATGTAGGATTTAAATCTCAGTTGTTCTTCTAGTTGTGTGCTGTTGTATGTTTTAGCATTATTTTACATTGGCTGCTTACAGTCATCACATATTCCACTTGGTCTTGTAGATGAATGCACCTTTTCATTTGTGATGCTAGTCTTTGTAATGCCCATTCTCAGTATAGCTTAAAATACCTCCTCTTCAGCAAAATTTGTTACATTATATTCACTTCAGTTCATTTCAGTTTTATTTATTCAGTGCCAATTCACAACAGCAGTCACCTCAAGGTGCTTTATATTATGAGGTTAAGTCCCTACAATATTAAAGAGAAAACCCGACAGTCTGACGATCCACTGTAAGCAAGCACTTGGTGACAGTGGAAAAGAAGAACTCCATTTTAACAGGAAGAGACCTCCAGCAGTACCAGCAACCTCAGGCAGATGTAGCCATCTGCCATGACCAGTTATGGGGTCAGGGGAAAGAGAAGAGAAAAAAAAAGGACAAATCACACTCTATGGGAGAGAGAAAATAAAAGTTAATGACTAGCAATAGTAAAACACATGGGGAGTGAAAAGAAAGGAGTGGAGGAGAAACACAGCACATCATGGGAAGTATTGCAGCAGCCTGAGCCTATAGCAGCATAAGTGAAGGAGGGTTCAGGGTGACCTGATCCAGCCCAATAAGCTTTATCAAATAGGAAGGTTTTAAGCCTAATCTTAAAAGTAGAGAGGGTGTCCATCTCCAATCCAAATTCCACAGTGTTAATTTTGGTTCCACTCTTCTCCCATCGCTATGCTCGATGCCCAATGCATAAAGACATTTTAAACAGCCTGATTGGTGAATGACTGTCTACATATCTGCTTGATATGTGTAGCATACTACCCATCAAGATAGATTCTTCAGTCAACTGACTATTGCAAAATGCATCAGCATGCTCAACATGAAACATCAAACTGCTGTATTATGCAGGTCAAAATTATTATTATGATAAATCTACTGATAAAAGGTAGAGCACAATAAATACCTGTGTGTTTGTTATTATACATGTAAATATTATCTTTCTTTAATGTTACAAGTAAAAGTTCTAAACTGATGTGAAAAAGGGATTGCAAAGAAATGGCTAGCAAATCCAGTGAAAGTCTACATTAGATTTCAACTGTGTCATTATCTAGGAGAGGCTAATACAGTAAGTTGAACAGAGAGATACATAGACATCTGCTTTGTTTTGAACAGAGGAGGACACAAAGCAGTAAAGAACACAGCACATAATCTTACAGTTAAATGTATGTGTCATTTAATGCTAGAATACAAATGCCTTGCCACTTGTCTCCGTGTTGCCATGGCAACCTTGTTTGACAGCTCCTTGTCAAAAACAAGTGTTCAATATCTCCCTCAGTGTTGAAGCATCAGTTGCTTTGATCGCAGAGCATACAGAAGGTCAACTGCTAAAATTCAATTAAACCAAACGAAAATGTTTGGATTTAAAAAAGCTCTACGGATCTGTTGGCATCAACAATAGTGCCGGCTTCATAGTACCATCTTCTACTTTTCCATCCTGCCCCTTCTTCTTAGCCATTTGTTTCCCTTTTGAAGGATCCGTGGTACACTCACTGAGATGCTGCTGAGCGTGCTCATTTACATTTAATAAGAGATCAAGAGTAAGTGGCAGATACCTGTCGAAATTCATCTAATTTGCTCCATGAAACTATTGCAGCCCATATTTCCACTGTAATATGAAGAGCTGTCTATTTGCTGCATGAGCTAATTCAGTACATTCATTTCACATAATCAGTGGATTCATTTGATTATTGATCTCTCTGATTAATGTGCATTAGAGGAGGAATAAATTGCATAGCTGCCCAGTAAATCACCTTTTCCAGCAGTTAACTTTAAAGGCATTTTTAATGCAAAGTCTTATGTCATTTGTGGCATGATGAGACAGTGTCTGGAAGGCAATCTAAATCAATATTAGCTGTTATACTATTTTAAGGCACTGTAGCCTCCACAATGCCCAACACTGTATAATTAGTTTTTGTACTGTCCTCTTTAACTGTCATTGATATTTGCTGATAAATTGACTGTTACATTAGATATTGTCATCTTCTCTGTATAATATTAAGGTTTCTATTCAGATAATTATCAAATAAAACCTGTTGATTAAATCTTAATGGCTGTAATTGACAGCAGAATGGATGTAGATGGTTACCTGCCTATTACGCCTAAAACAATCCCTTTTTGGTGATCACACATGGCATAAAAATTTATATTAATGAGGAGATGTGATAAATGTTAGACTGTAATCCATACAAACAATGCAGCAGTGTTATTATATTTTTCAAGGTTGTCACTAAATGTCTAATTTTTGTTTTAATTTGTTTTCACATCAGTTGGAGCTTGGGTTGACAGCACCAGGATCTGTCCTAGCAGGGAGTCCCATCTGCAGCTGACATTAGAGCAGGGCTCCCAACCTGTCAGTAATTAGACCGAAAAGTCTGCATCAGATTTGTGCATATAGTGTTTTATCACCAGAACTTCAGAAAGAAGCAAATGAAAGTCTAGCAATATTCAGAGCAGAGAAGATTTAGCAAAGCAAATGTCCAAAAAGTCATCAAAAAGCAATAACAATCAGCAATAACCCCATTAACCAGGAATAACAGGATTGTAGGAATAACAGATTGGTACAGATATAACAAGATTTAATTTAAAAATGTGTCTCTACTTTGTCATTTTAATGAAATGGAATATGTGTAATTTGAAACCATTATATGAAATGAAGAATTCACAAGACATCACCACCCAACTTTATAGTTTACCTTAGCTTTCATAATAATTTGAGCATCTTTCAACATATTGATTTGGTTATATATCATGCAAATTTTTGATTCTCTTTCACTATTATCAGAGTGCCATTTTTCACCCCTGTTTTTGGCAAAATGCTCTAAAGCGTCACTGTACACTGTTGGTGTTGCTGTTTGTTCAGCACCAACCATCTATGTAAATAGGACCTAAGTGCAGGACATGCTGATAGGTGTATACAATGAAAGGCAAGCCTTTACTGTTACAAAAGTCACAAGAAATACAAAGCCAAAAATAAAAGCAAAACAAGAATCCACAAAAGTGGGACTAGGAGTGAGAGGAAGACACACAGGGAACAAACAGATGATCTGACAAAGGGAATGATAAGACTATATATACACAGAGGGCTGATTGTTGAACAAGACACTGGCTGGAAGATGGCACAGGTAAAAACAACGAGGGAATCAGAGAGAAGACAAAGACAGGAAGTCAAGGCAAAGGAGAGAGAGAAAAAGCAGTAACCAAAATCAAACAGGAAGTGGAAACAAGGAAAACAAGGAAATTAACATGTAGACAAAACAGAGGGAGACAAAGACAAGAAAACAATGGGGACATAAGGAAAATAACATTAGGAAGAGAAAAAAGAATATCAGTAAAAAAAAAAAAGAAAAAAAAAGAAAAAGCAAAATCAAATAATTGCTGAAAATGTATAGTGATTGTATAGGGGCAACATTAACTGAAATATTTATCTAGTTATATGTGCCAAAAATTAAGCTAGTAGGCTAGGTGTACCTAGCTTACTTTAAAAAAAAATAATACCAGTAAAATCAAATATTTTTTCTACCTGTTCCATTTTTGTTATGGAGTATATGTGAACAAGCTAATATATACCCTGGCATACACTAAAATAATGATAATTCCAGTTTGAGTTATTGTGAAACCATTATGTTTGAATAACTTTAGATGAACATCAGGAACATAAAGTTTTTTGTTTTGTTTTTTAAATATTTGTTTTGGGCAAATAATGAAAAGGTCAGTGGAAAGATATCAGGAATACAGGAAGAGGGAGCAAATAATGGAAATTAGCACCCATGCAATATGCACCTGAACCACTCAGCTATTAAGTCCCCAAAGGTGATTGTTTCAAATGTGAGAAAAGTCATATTTTGTAGGGGCAGGTCAAACTTGGACTTTTCACTGTATCCGGGGATAGTCAGCTTCTTCTGGGATACACACATTCTGGGCTGGACATTCATATCCAGATGGCCAAGTCTAACAGCCATCTGTGGCTGCATGATCCAAATATAAAAGACACAAAGACAGTTTGTGATAACTGACCCTGTAGGAAATATTGGTTTTGAGCAGTTGGTATAAAAGGTCACCCACTGTTTTAATGTCTTTTCACACTGGGACATTGTGCAAATGTTATAGTTGACCTGGTACCCTCAATAATAAAATGTATTCAATAACCTTCTTGTTTCATTTCTCAATGCCAGAAAGCGTCTGATCCTGAAAACAACTTTAGATAGACTCAAAGAAGTAGTACAATAGCATAAATATGATTATTATATTTTCTTCCTCACTGTAGTCATTATAGTCAGTGCTCTAGAGTTAAGATTGAAGTTAAGAACAGGTTCAACAACAGTTGGTTTCTGTCTACATTATCTCAAATATTTTCTTTTTGTGTGCCATAGTAATAACTCACTGACTGTCTTGTAAATACTCATGAATCGTTATAAAGTTGGACCACAACCATCCAAACAGCAAGGACCTACTGCAGTTTGTTAAAAATACTTAAAACTAACAAGCATGCACTTTAATCAACAGCAGGCACGATAACATACTGATTTCAAGAACTCATACCATCTGACGTGTGTGTGTGTGCGCATTTGTTTGGGGGTGGGGTAGTAAAAGGGAGGTTAATCACCCATGTGAAAAAAAGGAAAACCTACAAACAAAAGCGTTCAAAGGCCCTTTCATATGTTTTCCATTGAAATTTGGTGAATATTCTGCCACCATGCTTTTGAAGTGATTGCTGAGCATACAGTTCAGAGCAACGCTCCTTTGGGCCACTGCCTCTGCAGTCTTTGTTGTCATCTTCATTGTGCTTTGCTGACCCTGTGCTTTTCTAAAGAGCAACATCCCACACCTCCGATTAATGCCTCATTAGGCCTGGTACTGGCTGTGAGCAGGGGCGGAGAGCACATCTCACGTCTATTTAGGCACAGCTCCCACACCCAAACTTTCAGCATGGAGGAGAAATTATTAAGAAGCCCCAAACCTGGGTACTGTTTAACTCCCGTTTTCTCACACCCTCCACTTTGTAGCAGGGCCAGAGTGCACCTTTTTATTCACTGAGGCTTATCCTTGATGTGTTCATGTGATTGTCAAACTATTCTATGCTGCTTTCAATCACATCAGCCTCCATGAAAAAACAAATTTGACTCTTACGTGACCATTTAATGTGAGGTTTAACTTCTTGTATTGTTCCATTGCTATTACCATGCATAAAATATAGTGTCAGCTTTACTGCAAAGAAAAACTTTACACTGTGTCAAATAAATGCAAAACATTAAAAATCTAGGGATTTGCTGGTGGTCAACAAAAAGTTCATTACATTTTTTTTTTTTACATTTTTCAGAAAAATGAAAGAATTAAGGATGTTCTCATACCTTACCTAATGGTTTGATTAAAACAAGCCCTGGTTCAAATGTCCAATTAAGTTGGTTCATTTAAGCTGTTGATGTAATTTTGATTTGGACCAAGTAGTACCCCCACACCATGTCTGTACATTTGTCTCGGTTTTATCCTATTTGTCCTATTTTGTTTTTATGCATTGAAATTTGCAGCTTACAGTATTAGCCTACTTATAATTCCTATGTGAGCCATTTGTGCCACCATAAATATAAGCATAAAACATTTTAGAGCACAGACTAACCTGCTGTCAGTCACCTAGATGTGAATTTCCCATATAAGCCCTGATGATGTGCCAAACCTGTCAGTCTGTATGAGTTCATGTTATACACACTTGGTTTGTTTGTATAAAATCCGACCAGAAATAAATTGCAACAATGCAAAATTATGGCTAAATAAACCATTTCAAAGCCCCCCAATTTTTCTGTAAAATATGATATAACAAAGGCAACTGAAAAGTTTACATCTTACATCTTTTTTTTTTTATTATTTTTTGTTTTTTAACTTATTATAGCTTGGTTTCCTTCCAAATGCAGCTCAGACTTTAACCAAATTTTCACAAAAATAGAAAATCTCTGGGTGATATTTTAGTTCCTGTGAATGTATTTGCAGATTTGCAGTCACCACTTCCGTTGTAGAGGTTTGGGTAACATCATGATTATGCAGTAGGAGCCACTGACTGGGCTCTTTGCAACTACATTAAAGTCAGGAACAGCAGCTATTTATTCAATGTCATTGTGACCTTTTATTCAGCTGTCATTGTACCTCTAAGTAGGGAAAGAAATGTGTATAACCATATCAGAGATGTTATAATCCCTTTAATATATAATATTTTAATTATCTTTTTCTTTCTATAAGGAGAATTGTCCTGGTCTTGACTTAATTTTGTGGTGTGCTTACAGTTCATAGCTATACACTGATTTGAAGGTAGCAAGTGTAAAGGGACAGTATCAAGACGCAATAACAATAGCTATATTTACAGAAAATGTGCAAGGGGAATATGACATGATGTAATTTAATTATGGCCAATCAAAACACTCATAGTGGAAAACATTCAAAATATTCAAGGTTTAAGATTCAGTGACATGCTTCCTGAATGCATAAAGTTTTTTGCATTTTTATATGATTTTCTGTGGAAAAAAAAGAGTCTCAACTAATATGCTCCCTTAATGATGTGCTCCAATAATGATGATATACAGGATGGAATATATTTTGATGATTACCTGTAAAAGTGCAGTGAGGTTTTATAAGCTTGTGGCACATAACAGGGCACAGCAGTGAGCAATATTCCTTCTAGAATAATGTCTCCTTTTAATTGTAAAAGTACATTTTTGATTAAGTGCCCTTTCATATTCACTTTACTATTAGGTAATTTATCATCCCTTTCATTTCCAAGGACACTGTCTTGTGTATTATTATGCAGTTTGTCTGTGTATGTCGGTTCCATTTTTTAATATACTAGAGTAATGCTTCTGTGCAGACTTAATTATTTGGCTGCTAGAGCTCTGAGATATGGTTCTACTAAAAAAAAAAAAAAATCCCCTTTCTTACTTCTCAGATGATCTATGAGAAGTCTCATTTAATAGT
>VUQI01000824.1:0-16920 GCA_015106735.1 Paratilapia polleni | reverse complement strand
CATTTAATAGTATTACGAGTTGCTACAGCTGATCTCTGGAAAAGCTAAGTATGAAGGTTTTGGTGGTGTCTGTTGAAGGTGTACAGCCTTGTGCGTGATGAATGCAGGTGAATAAACTGTCAAAAATAACAAAAAGTCAAAATTTTATTATTACTTTAAATGCAACTCTAACACTGAAGCATTTTTTTTTTTTGTATAACTGCACTTTGGGTGCAGTCCCTCCACGTTAACATAGCAAGAGAGTAGACGAAATAAAAGCTGCAATGAACTGACAGCAACAGCGATTTATACACTGCTCAATATCATATATTATCTCCCCTGATTTATATTGATTAAGCCATGGCAGGTGATTGGAACGGCCATGCTGTTGTGTTGAGAGATAGCTGTTTGACTGAATGCTTCAGCTTACAGCCATCCTCAGGAGGATGATCTGCAGCTCACAAGTATGCTATTTGCTCTCCACATGTGCAGAGCAGGGAGAGCAGCCTTCGCCACACAGGTTTTAATAGTCAGTCAATGCTGTGTTGCTTAGGAGCACCTGAACAGCTGACAATATGCTATAAAAGCTTTACCAAAAATCATTTTGTCAATGAGTAGAAATTAAAGGATTAAGCTTTAGTGCCAGGAGCAGGATACATCTCAGTTTCATTCAGAGTAGTTTAACCTCACAGCCAACTTTTACAAAGGTGCAGGTCATGTTTAAAAGCTAAAGGTTAATTATTAACTAAAGGAGGAAGTGTGCATTTGTTTTGTGTGGAGCTCAAGCACAAAACGTGTTAGAGCAAAACAAAATTCTGGAAACTGTTCTGTAACTCTGCTCTCTTTCATTCAATGTCTTAAACAATACTTCTGTGAAAAAGACGAGAACAATGAAGCTGAACAAGCGTTTTAAAGCGTGTACGACATACAACAACCTCTGCACAAGCTTAACATCCATACAGCACAGTGCTGTTCACTGGGGAAATGCTTGAGTAGTGCCAATCAACGGTGACTCTGGAGCATGTTGAAAAAACATTACAGAAGTCAAATGGCCTTTTCTCCTATTGTGACTGTTAAACTAATCTTGACAGCCAGTCATAGACATTGAGGCTCTGTGCTGCCTTCACCGCCCACCAAATCTATAAACTATAGCAGGGAAATCTTTGAGGTGTTGCTCTGAGAGTAGTGGTCCTGAATTTCTCCCTAATCCCATACCCCTCCCTCCTATTCATAAGAATCATAAAAGCCATGCCTCAGTACTGCACTGCTTCATCCCCTTCTTTTTTTTAGCCATGGTGGTCATTTGTCGTGTGATTAGCGATGAAAAAACGAACCGAATTGGAATTAAAGAGAAATAACAGCGTGGTGAATGACCTGGATGTCGTTCAGAGGGAGGAAGAGGGGGCCTGGTCTCTTCCAGGCAACCATGCTCACCAGGACCCAGACAATGGACCCCGTCGGCCCTGATGCAGCTTGACAAGTGAATGACATGCTGAATGGTTGCCATGGGAACAAATGTGTTGAATTTTATGCATGCATATTCTGTTTTGCCCCCCGCCCCCCTATCTTTTTTTCATGGCTGGGGAGATTTGACTAATGGTGTGCTGACTCTAAACAGTGTGTGGGATGGGGAGCTGCACAGGGAGCCCCCTTTTTCCACAGCTCCACCGGACATTGTACTCCAGCTTAATGTTAACGCCTCGGAGAGTATTAGCTTAGCACAGCTAGAGCTCATGAGGAGATGAGTCTGTATGAATAGACAGCAGTGCATTAGCTCCAAGAGGAAGGGGGTTTTCAAAGCTAATGATCTAATAACAAATTCTCCAGCCCACTGTGTTGGACCTAAGACTCTGTGGATGGCTGTGGATTTTTGCCACAAACACCTGCAATACTACATGCACTATAAACAACACTGTTGGGATATTGTCATATTTTCCATCTATATACACATCTGACAGTGCAGGTGTTGGCTTTTAAGCCAACATAAGCTAACAATTATCATTGTATATTTATGATAGTGTCAGCCTGCAGGATGATATTTTTTTTTCTTTCTGACCTGAACAATAATAAAAGAATAAATAAACTGGACTGCATTCCCTACAAATCACCAGTAACTAAAACTATGTTTCAAATGTTGTGAAATATTACTATGTGGAGTTCGATATTCTAAAGGTAATGCTTTTTTCAGTATTCAGCTATGATAAATATCACTATCTAGGCTAACTACCCAGTTCTTCTTTTGCTGTGCTTGCATAAAAAAACCACATAACTTCTAATGCACCAGACTTTTTCCCCCTAAAGGATCCCATTAAGCACCAAGTACATACAAATGTCAATATAAAAGCTTCAAAGGAAAAGGCTGGGGTTATTGTATATTTATGTTATTGCCAACAAATTCCATGAAAAGTTGAAAACTTACAATGTGTAAGTGTGTTTTCTAATACTTTCTAATATGATTTCCCTGCCTCCTCTTTGGCACCAAGCCCTGACCAAAACTAAAAAAAAAATGTTATAGTTAAATACTTTTGTTTTGATATCAGGCATCTGGTCACTCTAGTTATTAGTGCAAATTGCTTAGACATGTTTAAATAGTGTATTTATTGGAAACTAGTTTCATGCACTGGATTTTACAGCAGCAGAATCGTGTATGTGGCAAACACAATATGTTAATTGTATTTTTATAAGTTGTTTCTTGGTCTACAAAGACAATACTTGTTAGTAGAATTAAATTGTTCTTGTTTTGGATGTTTTTATGCATAGGCAATGACTTATTGACAATAAGAAAAATACAGAACATCACAGGATCTGTTTTGGGTCACTACTGTGTTACAGTTTAAGCAATACAGCCTGGAAAGGCACATCTTACTTTGTCATATTAAACGTTAAAGATAATTACAACTAAGATAAAGTGGCTTTTCTAAACTACTGATTTTCATAAGCAAGTGTGAATGTGTTTTTCATTAAGTAAAGATGAGAAGAGGTTCTGTCAACAAGCACACTTTTGTAGCTTGTGTACAAAATTACAGTGTTGAAATTCCAGAGGGTGAATGTTGGTTAATATGTAATGTATTATTTCCTGTTATCAGAAGCCAGACACCCTTAATCTTAATCCTGTGATATTTTTAGCCTCCAAGTTTGGTTTGTTTCCAGTCTGTATGTCAGCAGCAAGGCTAAAGCTAACATTTGTGAATAAGGTGTTCAGTGAACAGCACAGATCCCCTCCGTGTGCTGACTGCAGGCTAACTCATCCTGCGAACAGAGTACTGTATGTGCTGTGTTGACCCTCAAAAAACCTTACTAAAGAGAGAGGAGAATCATCACAATTCTCCACAATGCTTCAATGAGACAAGTGACACAATGAAACTGAGCACGTGTGGAAAATAGCCCAGTGATGAAACTGACATTTGAAACATTTTTCCTCCCAGCACCAATTGATCATTTTCACTGCCGGATAATAGAAAGCAATCTCCCAGCCTATGATTACACTTCTCAAGAAATCATATTTCATGTAAGGTAAGACATGTTTTGTGTTCTGGATAACTAGCTAAAGTGCCAATCATATAGTGTATACACTCAAAAACCAATGATGCGAGTGGATACATGACGGTGTATCCTGTATCTCCACTGAGGAGAGAATACATATTCTGTATCAGTGGCATGAGTACACATATCACAACACTGCAGTGACCTGGAGAAAATACAATTCTGCTGTTGCAGCACATGCATCTCACCGCATTATCTTCATCCTACTTCATAGATAAAGGCACAACATGACCAATTTAGCACTACTGTGTTGATAAAACCATGTTTTTTATAAATATGTTCATTAATCAATTTTAAGTCATGACTGTCAGTGGAAAATGGCATTAGCATTGAGAAAACACTGAAGCTGGCAACATATATTCTTCTTAGATTCAATTATTCATATTTTTTAAAACAATTTCAAATTGGAAAGACAGTCATTTTCATTTTTTTTAAATAATTACCCAGTGAGCTTTCACTGATATACCCTGTGTCACAGTAAATGTATTTAAGCCGCTGTTGTCACCCCCATCATGAATAAACACAAATTAGCTGTTGTTTGGTTGTTATGATCAATAGAGGTGTGTATTAAGCAACACCACTCTAACTCACTTTTTATAAGCAATAAATGATAGGTGACCACCTGACACCAGTCATTTCCTGTGTTAATAAATATAAGCTGGTGAACAAAATTTTCTGAATCTCCTGTTTACCATGTTGCCACCATGTTGTTTCTAATGTGTGCAGACAGATGTCAGAGGACAAGCCTGAAAGCTTGACACACATGGGCTGAGTCCACTTGCTCCCTTAAAGGGAAGGGTCACTGCAAATCAATACAAAACTTTTCTGAGTGATCACCTTCATCCTATGATGAAACATAGGTCTCTTCCAGGATGACAATGCTCCAATCCATAGGGCACAATGGGATCACCAAATGGTTTAATAAATGAGAAAATTATGTGAATTGATATGCTATAACCTTTGCAATCAAAAGATTTCAACCCAACCGAACATGTATGGGAGATTTTGAATGGAGTTAGTCAGTGCACTCCATCACCATCATAAAAACAACAAATAACCACATATCTTTTGGAAGAATGCTGTTTCATTCCTCTGGTAGAATTTCAAAAAGCTTGTAGAATCAAGGCCAAGGGGCAACGACGTGGCCATCTCACTAAAACTCATTATGGTGTTTTTTAACTCTTGCTGTTCACAATTAAAATAATTATAATTCAGCTGTTTGAGTTGTTATAAATGCTACATGACAGAGCACACCCATAGTTAAATTAAAAAATGTGGCTTTTCATTTAATAATACAGTAACACGCTTTTTAAACTAGTATAGAATTAAAGATGTCTATATAATTAATGTCAAAGAATATTTATGTTTTTCTGTATTGTAAAAAGGCTTAAATTGAAATATTTTGCTCATAATGTTTAAAGTATGTTATAACTATATAGTAGTATAGTGCTGAAAGCCTTAAGTATTCTTCACAAATCTGATTTTAATTACATTTCTAGGAAAATACCTTCATCATACAAACATATCACATTTTATTTATAAAAAAAATCATATACAATGATTCACGAGGGAAGTGACTTTGGGCTGCAAATACAAGGGAGATGAACAACCGAGATTTAATCTCACAGAAATGTATAAAGAAATGTATTTGCTTGTGCACTGGAGCAATACAGCATTACAGACTTTATATTTATCAACAACCATGTATAAACAAGATAAGTCATAGTAAGACACTCTTCTCAAATTCAGTCCCGTTTCTGCCTAAAATGTGTATTTATTTTGCATTCTTTGTGTATTCAGATCCCTCGGATGCAGACACAAACTGCATTAAATAGTTCCAAGAATTTATACTTGCAACTACTTTGAAACAGCTTTGTTTTGCAAGATAATCTGCTATTAAGGTCAGTATTAATATTGTTTGCAACGTTTTTCAGTAGGTCATTCATGTTCTACTTCCACTAGCTGGTTCAATTTGGCTGCTGCACATTTTGGCATAGTTCAAGCAATCAAGGACTATTTATAACCTTATTCATTACAGATGTGTGTTGTGTTTATACAGACAGAGAGGGAGATAGAATAGAAGGAGAGATGGAGAGAAATATGTGGGGAGGGGGAGGAGGAGGAGGAGGAGAGAACACGCCACTGAATGTCCCAAGCCATTAGAACAAGGGATATTTCTGGTTGACTGAGCAATTCATTCTCGACATGTCACATTGAATTTCTTCCATTATAAAACACTGCTGCCTTCTCCACTCCAAAGGCAGATTGCCTGCACCTATTTCACCCAGTGAAATATTGCTTCTCCCCTCAAACAATCTTTTTCATCCCAAAGTTGTGGAAAAAAATTTTGAAACAGTGATTAGTCTATGTTCACAGTGCACAGGATTTCATTTTTTTGTAACCGTCTGCACAAGCTCATACTTTATGATTCAACACGCCGTTTTCAAATATGATTCCAAACCGTACTTATATATATAATGTGTTCATATCATCATCAGATCTGATGTGCTCCCATATGCACTGCTGCATGGTCCCTGCTTTTGCAATTCCATTTTAGATGTTATTGATGTGATATCAGACATCACAGAGACAACAACAATCAATTCGTTACTGTCAGCCCGTATGGGGCTTTGGTGCTGGAGTCAGAGTTTTACACTAAATCTATTTGGTGACACATGATGTAAAGAGGAGGACGGAGTCTTTTGGCTGAGCCAGTTGTAAGATCTCTCATCCTCAGCTGCATCTCGTGCTTATAACTCCAGCACTTCACAAAGCCCTGAACGGGAAGCCTGACTTTGCTCTGTGCCTCCGACAGTTCTGACAGACCAGCAACAGAGATTGATGTTGCCCAGATAGAAAATAGAGGAAGAATGGCAATTATGTCAGGCTCGGAGAAACTTGTCTGTGTGCTGAAATACAAAAGGCCCTTGCCGTATTGTTATCGTTCTCAATAACCCAAGGTGTGTTTAGGAGTAAATGGACTGTCTGTAGAGAACATTTCATTCTTTGTACTTCTCTTCTCTTCTCTTCTCTTCTAAATGTATTACATTTTGTGATGGAACTTTCAGTGCTTGTCAAAACACACAATCAAGCACATTTAAAGCACTTTCATAATCTGTGACCAATAACGTAAGCCAACCTTATGGTTCACACTTATCCTAATACTATCATTATTACAAATCCAAATTTCACCACTTGTTGGACCAACTGAGTTTGTAGTCATAACTATTATCTGTAACTCCTGCTTCATATTCAATGAAAAGATTAGCATTATAGGAAAATTGTGTTGCTAAGGTTACTTTAGAAATGTACTGTGTTGGAAATCTAATGATTAATTTAGCTATTTCAATTTAAATACAATAAATGTAATGTTAGAACCCTTTTCTGATTTCAATAGGAAAATAAAGTTGATATTCCAGCACTGAAAGGTTCTTGTCTGATGATGTGGTAGGCTGCCTGCAGCTAAATTTAAATAAGTGAATCCAACAAAAAGAAAGCTCCATATTTTAGCACATACTGTCTGCCTATATGTAGAGACATCTCCTTGTAAGCCAACCTACGTTTGATCGTGTTGCACTCAGATTTGTCCCAATGACACTGCTGACCTTTGTTGTCCATGCATGGTGAAAAGTTTTAAAGCAAAAGAATGAATGGTACAGTGTGCACATAAACTTTTTATTAAACTTTTGGATTTAAGTCTCTGATGATAATTACATTTATTTTGTAATTTAATTACACAACTCCATTACATGTAACTTGTTACCCCCCCAGTGCTATACTATATACTGATTTCATTAAGCAGCTCTATGGGGCTATTCATGCTTCAGGAAACACAACCATTTATGAAGAATTTAACGACACAGTCCAGTGCTTGTCCAATCGAATAGAGTTGAAGGGGATGAGAGAGTTTGTCAGGGCCCTGGTGAGTCTACACTAATGGAAATGACAGTTTTGGAGAGAGACAGTAGAAGGGTCATGGCTCAGATCCAGCCACCCCTCTGTTTCTCTCCTGTCCAAACTGGCTGCCCTCATGAGCCTCGTCTCGCACAACTTAATACACCGCTCTACTGAAAACACTGCATTTGTCTGGCCATAATTGCACAGTGGAAATCAATTACACTGGAAAAATATCAGTGGTGGAAATCAATAAATTGGTTGTCCCCATGAACAATCGGCAATTAGTTTTGACTAGTTAAAGGACAGACTGCTCATGTTTACTCAGCTGAAAGTGTGAGGTTAGGGTGTTTGCTTTTGCTTACATTAGCAAAAGTCTAACTTTGAGAGGTTGCATGACATGTCATTTATTTTATGGTGGTGTATTCCTTTTTCCTCTGCATGACAGTCTCGAAGGCAAGATGCAGCGAGAAATTACAGCTTGGCGGATTTGGATTGAAATTAACTGCTTGCAACAAATCAAAGATGTGTCACTCAACCTCGGACAGCCCCTAGTTAATTTATGGGCCTCTTTCTCTTCCAGACTCATCTATATCAGTAAATGGCACATTTATATTCAGCAGAATATGAGGTTACATTTTGTTTTACACCTGTGTTGACATTTAATTCAAAAGACAACGGCCAAGAGGGCAAGGCTATTCTCAGACCCATTTTAATGTATTTCAACATTCAGCCATCATAAAAATGAGCCCCGATTTTATTGTGATAATGGAAAAGTAGACTGGAAAAGTGGATTTGCAATTGGTTTGCACATAATATCTTATGCTATAAAAATGAGATTTGCAGCCATAGGGGAAAACAAATCAAGAACCTTTCTTCAGTTATTGGACCATGGAAGAGAAAATGCAGTTATTTTAATGTAGCTGGAAAATGATGCTCCGGTCATTGTGCATGATGTGATTGTCAGGCAACAGACATGCATGTCTAAAAAGAAATTAAGAAAATAATACATGTATCCTTTTTAATCCAAAGTGTCAAAACCCACTGAACATATAAATTAAACACTAAATGGAGAACATAACTGCAGAGATGTTGAAAGAAAAATACCCAAATTAGATGGTATCTTAGTATTTCAACTAGATTACTAGATTATAGATGGAAGTGTCCTGCATGTTCAAGCCTGTAGCACTATTATTTGTATGCAATGGGCAATATGTAGATTTAGATTTGTGTCTCGGGGCAAACAACCCTCAAGCAGTGCAGTATTTCATTTCATGCTGAGCATTCAGTTGTAGTGGAGCATAAATATTCATAAGCATTCCTCCAAACCCATGATATAAACATAAGAAAATAGCCAGTGACAGGCATTAGAGAGTGGTCACACTGGATCAAATAGAATAACCTGTCTTTGATGCTGTGAAGGTATCAGCATTATTACTGTGATTAGAGGACACACATGAGACAGAACAGGACTTGGTAAAACATTTCTTGCAGTTCTTCCTTCAAAGAAAGTTTAGCTATAATCAAAGTAGAGTTCGAATAAGCTGGGATGATTAGAGCCTATGGTAACCAAACCAAACCAATACTGATAGTGAGGAGTGTATTAGTTGGATATGCTCAGGAGCTTGTAAAGTCATGCAATTTGTATGTGAACATAGATAGAAATTCCAAAAAATATTATTTGTTCTATTCAAGTGGAAACAATTACGGCCACAAACTAAAGCTGATGGCAAAAAAGCCTTAGATGCAGCAGCTACCAATGAGATCAGAGTCAACAGCCACAGAGCAGTTCTATGAGACTGTACTGCTTTGTGGTGAGCTGAATGCTAACGCCACCATGTCAAAATGCTCACCCTGACAATCCCAGCATGCTGATGCCGAGTAGGTATAACCATTTTTAATTTTCTAATTAGAAGTTAAATGTGGAAATTTTATTGGTTTTTCAGATATTCAGTCAAATAAAATAAAAGTAATAGATACATTAAAATGATAACTTGATGATAGCACTGGATAAAAAGTGAAGGGATTACCAAAACTGCTCCAATTTATTCTGAGGGAGATATGAATGTTGGTGCCAAATTTTATGGAAGTCCATCAACCAGTATGCCAGACATTTTATTAAAATCCACAAATTTGAACCTCATGGTGCTACTAGAGAAAAATGAAATGATGGCTAATGTCATTAGGATAAATTATAGGACCTATCAATGTCTGCACAAAATGTTGTGCCAATTCATCCAGCAGATTTTAACATAATTCACAGGATGAGTAAAAGGTCTCGAACAGCATTGAGGGAATAAATAAAGTCATTAGGACTCATCCTCTGGACTACATGAATCTTCTTCTTCTTCTTTCGGCTGCTCTCTTTAGGGGTAGCCTTAGTGGATCATCTGCCTCCATCTTACCCTATCCCTTGCATCCTCATCTGTCACACCACCAATCTGCATGTCTTCTCTCACTACATCAACTTCTACAACAACTCTCTCAAGGGACGTGTGGGGACAATGCCAGGCCCCTTTGCCAGGAATTACATCCATATGAGATGATTCTGGAACTCAAAACCTTAGATCCAGAACCAACATTCAGAACCAACACAGTAAGCATTATTCCCTATATGTAGTACCTAAAGAACCTAAAGAAATATGTGTAGGTGTGGTGTGAAGCCTAGAACTGGCATTAAATAGGTGTGCAGCACATCTGACTTTAGCTGTAACACTAAACACCACTGTCACAGACCTACAACGATTTGCCTTTCTATTAACCACAAACACAATAGTTTCTTTACCCTTAACGGTACCACACTGGCAGTGGCTGTTAAACAAACAAACAAACAAACAAACAAACAAACAAACAAACAAAAAAATCTGTCACTTAACATATTGTGGAGTTTTTGCAAAGTTGCCAGGCAACAGCCATCTTGTATAAGACTGGTCAGTTCACATCATGCTTATAGTGTTGTGGATTGTACAGTGCAGTCCAGCTACAACACAGTAGAGTATCAGCTTAGCTTCATATCCCACTCTCCGTACATGGCTGCTTTCAGCGCTCTACTGTCTGCTATCAGAGTTAATATTACAAAGCTGCACCACAGTCTGAATACTTTTGTTGTTTTTGATGCTCCAAGTCCCATTTATAATTATTGATCACTGATCAGGGTTAAGATCACTGATATCAGTATTTTTCTATTATTAAAAGCAACCCATTTACGCACCATTATGTAAGAATGAGTTATAGTAAATGTCATTATTTACAAAGTGCTTTAAAAATCATGTGTAAATATTTTAATTTGACCCAATAATTTGTCAAACATAAGACATTTTTATTTACTTTTCCCTCTTATGACTTACATTAAATGTAAGGCAATTTATCATATGTTCATTATAAGAATTCTATTATCTAAAGAGCTCATCACTGAGGACACTTACACAATAGAAATGCATATACTGCAACCAGGGTCCTAATTTGCTTAGAATGTGATTAACTTGTAATGAATACATTTTTATATTGATTAAAATCGCATTGTATGGACACTGATAAAGCAGGACTAGTACCTGTATTATTGATACTTTTAGGTTAGAACCACCACACATTTTGTCCCTGAGTTAGGTCATTGTACAGGAAGAGGTCAGGTACAACTACAACTATGTGTGAAAATTGATTTTGATGGAAATGCTTAGATTCTGTGAAAATGCTTGTCCTGGCAATATGGTGAGCAAAATTCAGATCACCAATCACAGACAATACATTAAAATCCCTGCATGTATTAATATACTTGTAACTGTTGTTATGCACTCCCTATCTTCATTTTATTTTGATACTCACACTGTGCTGAGATAGGCCATAATCTGTGTGCCTGGTGACAGTTTCCTTCTTCACTGTATGATAAGGTGACAATTACCCTGTGGACACTGTAATTTACATTTAAGCTTTCCAAAAAAAAATCTATGTTAAGACTATGAGCCAGAGAAAAAAAAAGGTTAGCCCTGACATGTTACAGAATAACAGATTGCATTCTGCAAATAAGAGACCAGAACTATTCATCATTATGCTTTGGACATTCATTACAAAAAACTCATTACATTAGACCATTTAGAATATGTGCAGCGCCATGGGACACATTTATAATATTTTTCATGAGGAAACCTTTCTGGAGTAACAGATGTTCTGTCAAAACACCCAGTAATTAACATTTTTGTGGAGTAATCGTTGCATTGAAGTAAATATTTTAAAAGACAGCAACAATGCAAAGAGGTTTACATGCACATGTTTTTATTTAAGCCATGAAGTTTGGGTTACAATTAGTTTGCCATATAAGACAAATAAAAACCTACTAAAAACTAAGCAATATGCAGTGAGAGTTATTAAATGGAAATCTGCAGTCCACTGGTATAATGACAGAAACATTCAGGTTGATAAAAATCACAAAAAATACATATTTCCCACTTTAAAAGGTATGTTGCTTTATTTTAGCTACATTTTATACCACTGAGACGTCACCTTCACCCACAGTACAATGGAGGTGCACAACTTTTTAAAGTGCATTATTAAAATTCACCAGCAATATGTTTTAGAAAAAAACACGTTTTTCGTATTAGTCCTTACTGTATGCATTTTTTAGTCTCTTTTTTTCAAGTGAATAGTTTCTAATGAAATCTGCTGACTATGAGGTAGATGCAAATTTAGGAAGCTCATCTAGGTATGTGCTGTATCAGCTCAGCATGAGGAGCCATTTAGGCCTCTGTGCAACTGAGCAAGTGAGTAAACTGAGTGGAGCCAAGACTTTATCCTGTAGAAATGTGCCAGTCAAATATAGTTAAACAGACAGGGAAGTGGATTTAGCTACATGATTTTATTATAATTAAGTAAATAGTTTTGTTTAAATATGGTCACTGTGTAGTTTTGGATTTATTCTAATTAAGTAATACTTTTCAAGTCATGTAATGTAGTAATGTTTAAAAGCTTTACTCATTAACTGAGTGAGTGTCCCAGGATGTCTTGTATTTATGTTTCCCTGTTCCTTATGCAGTGTGGATGTGGATAAATCTAGCACAAATTAAATATGAAACTCAAAAAACCTGGGGAAATCTAAAATTATTAAAAGAAAACCAAAGCGTATAATGTAATTACTTCCCGGGTTTAAGGGAACGTCAATCAAGGGCATATCTTGGAATCGCTTAATGGGATATTGAAATATCCTCTTTCAGCATGTGGCAAGGAAGGCGAGTGCTAATTAGTATGAATGACGAGAGCTAAGATGACTAATGTTGCTGAGTACAGGTTTTAATTGAGAATAATGTAATTAAGTGTCCTGCAGATTTGTCAGTGTGTAGTCCTTGTTCATTATTGGTCCACACAGGCCTAAGAAGTGCAATAAAATAGCCAGGAGTAGGTCCAGCAACAAAAGGTGATTGTTTTTTTTCTGCAGATCTAATTCATTATTAGTTTATTCAAGACATGGTGCATATCATTTCATTTTGTGTATAACTGATTAAATTGCATATTTCATCTATGCATGTTTCAGTACAACACAATAAGAATATTAAGTAGTAGGGGAGTAACTAAAATTCAGATCAAGAATCAAATATACCAATAATGTTGTGTGCTTTAATGTGCAATCAACCCCGTCATTACTGATAAGTGTAATAGCCTATACTGGCCCCAACAGCT
The DNA here is from genome assembly GCA_015106735.1 of Paratilapia polleni. NCBI lineage: Eukaryota > Metazoa > Chordata > Actinopteri > Cichliformes > Cichlidae > Paratilapia > Paratilapia polleni. The sequence goes on along the minus strand of VUQI01000824.1, from coordinate 3,837 downwards.
CAACATAAAAGGCAAATCTTGTGGTTAGAGGAAAGGAATAGGGGTGTAGGCGAGAAATCATGCAGAAACACAAATCTTCCTCCACTGTTTAACAGGACAAATTGGACCAGTGTAAAACATACCATTTCATGATTTTGTGCTGCCTGTCTTTTATTCTTTTATGTATGTCGATAGCCTCCTGCATCTTGCTGCACTGTGCATGGACATCCTTATCTTTCTGCCCTCCTTCCTGGCTGAAATAAAATAAAATATTATTACTTCTATACTTATCAAAATATTTACCATTAGCTGACAATGACAAACAGTGGAGGAATTTTTTTAGAACAGTTACTTTAGTAAAAGTAGCAATAAACCACTATGAAAACACCTCACTACACATAAAACTGTATACTGTTGGCAAATTGTACATAAAGTATCAACAGTAAAAGTACTTATTCTGCAAGAGTGTTATATGGATCATTATCACTTCTGCAGATATTTAAGGTTGACCTCAGTTTAAATACTTATATTCGGTTGAATCTACAGTGATGCATCATATTCTAAAATCATTCCCAAACCAAACCAAATCAATCTAAAATTATATGTTTTTAGTGGCTGTCCTGTAAGGTCTACATATCTCCAAAAACTAAACGAGTTAAAAAACAAAAACAGGCCTACACCTTGATTTAAAAAGAAGTATATTAAAATACAGTAGTAAAATACAAAAAAATAGCTGAATTAAAAGGCTTGAGCACTGTGTGACATGGTTAACTGTTAATATCTACGGGGGATTAAAAATATTAATGAAAATGAAGGTGGTGTACTAACAAAACAGCTGGTTAAGCTTAGTCCATTTGGTCAACCAAGTTATTTCTCATAGATGCTAATCTGAAATGCTGAAAATGTTGGTTGAGCTTGCACCTGTTCAACTTGGCTGTTTCATTATATCAGAGGCACAATTTGACATCCCCTCTCTATCATCAAGGCTTTCCTTGCTAACATGCTAAAGGAGTTATTAGAAACTTCTTCTCTGTAAAGTAAGTAAGAGAAAAACTTATCTGTTAAGATGATAAATCACAGAAGGCTCATTTACTTGCTAATGCTAGCTCTGTTTACACACAACGCTCCGATCGTAACTGATCTCAGAGCAGTGAAAGCAGAGCCAGCAGCAGCTTGTCTTGCATACTAGTCTCCCATCACAGTCCAGAGGTGTATCCACAATGCCCATGCGCAAACAACCAGAAAAGGTTGCTGGCCTCATAGCTTGCCCAGCTCCAGCCTTTCTTAATAGGGCATGGACATGCCCATCAAAATGATAGATGCTACAAATTCTAATGGTTCAGAGTAAAGCAGAGTTAAGCCTGCATCCAGAGACAACAGCCAACTGTGGCCACAAGATGGCAGTAATTTAATGGATAGATGCAAACAGATGAGAAGCTTTATGACAGAACATTGTTTGAGATGCCAGGAGAGAGTTCTCTTTCACTTTGGTAGGTTTTAATTGATGTCTACTTTTAGCCCTGCTTGCCCTGACAGAACACCACTCAAAACTATGAGATGTTAGCTGTTCAAATTCAGTGGTGTCAGTTTGGTAATTTTTCTATTAAGGCAGTGTTGATAATTTTTTTTTTACCACTTAGGGGCAGGTGGAACAAACTATGAGTATAACACTGACAAACTGCTATGTTTTAAAGTATACAAAAGTATACAAAGTGAATATGTTAGCAAAAATAAATGTATAAAGTCTTTACTGTAAAATCAGTATCTGTAATGCAACAGAACAGCAAAACCAATTTTATTGAAAGAATTTGTTTAATCTTTACAAATTAGCTTACACATGGAAAAATTGCATTTCTGTTTCTCTACTAATCATTTTAAAGCTGTATCTACCAGGGTGTTAATAATGTAAACACTACTAAGAAAATAATAGATCCATGTAGTTATCATGTATAAGTTGGTTGTGGGTGGGGAGTTGCTCTGCTCTAAACCAAAACAATGAAAGATGCTAAAATGCTCCATTAAGCTGTGGAGAATTGGAGTTGGTAATTCTAAAGTCTATTTTATACAGTCATTTCATGCATTACTGTAAAGTATTAGTGCAGCTTTAAATACTAATTCATAAAACATCTACATATTGTATACTCTTCGGATAAATTGACCTAATGGACTTGAACTAGCTGAACTACTTGGTATACTCAAGTCAGATTTTATCTCTCTTTAAAAAAAGCAGACCTCTTCTCCATGATCATGTTACTATTATCATTAAGAAAAGACTCTATCCAGAGGGCAATAGAAGGATAAAGCTAATGGATAATGACTTAAGGCCTAAAAGCTATTCTCTACAAAAAGACATGTTCTCTGACCTACTAAACAGATTATCACTGCTGTAACATCATTGATTAGGTTTTATTGCTTTCTCCTCTTTTGGCCTCACAGCCTTTTAGGATTTTTAATAAAATGTGAATGGTAACTGAAGAGCATAATTATTATCATATTTTATATGGTACATGGCATTCAGAGCAGTAATGAAAGTTGTGATTTGCTGTAAGGTTTGGAGTGTGTTATCCCCTCATGTTTTCAGTGTGCAGCTCCAGGCCACTGTATATCTCTGAGAGGGTGTCAGACTTAAATTTGCCAGTGATGAGTGTGTGGGTGTTTTTTAAGTCTTAGTGGAGTGTCTGCTCAGTAACACTCCACAGAAATGGCCATGCAGTCTTTGTGCCATTTTACTCTTCTAATGACATGTATGATGTTTGTCTGAGAAGATAACACTTTGTGCTCAGAATTCAATAAGTTGTTTTTTTCTCCCTTAGCTCTGTTATACGTCTGCCCACGACAAGCTGCCCATACCTTACTAATAAATAAATCAACACCCATCCCAAAGAAGAGATAAAAGCAATATATTATAAGGAAAAAAAAATGAACCTTAGTTGGCTGATTAGAAATAGTAAGGGAATTTGCAAGGCCAGTGTATGTCAAGGTAGAATAACAGCAAAGCTCTTCCATTTTTCAATGCTGTTCTAATGTACAGACCTACAAGTAAACAAAGCAAACACTGTAATTTTAACTTCAGTACTGTAAGTCTTTGGATTATGCATATTAAATACATAATTATTTTTCAACTGAGGGGTTCTGCATGTTCTAAAACTTTGCAGAAATTTAAGAGGACAGCTTAAAGTTGTTTCACCAACAAATAACTTTCTCACGAACAAAAACTACTCCAGTGTGCTTGCTCATTCCTCGCTAATACTTTAACCTCACCCGACAAACTAATTTATATTCCTAAACAATTCAACACCAGTACAATGACTGTACATATCACACAATCCTTCAACTACTGTACTTACAGTGACATTCAGTTGACATTACAAATGAAGCTTAAGCGTAAGTTCAATAAGGAAGATCTGTAATCACTCATCCGTCGGCTTCTTGGGTGTTCGGCTGCCAGTCTGTTCTACACATCACTTCCTCTTTCCCATGCTGTCCAACTCAGTACTGTCATCATTGCTCTCATCCAATCACATTCTTGCCCGCCTTCAGCGAGCCAATCAGCCTCCAACCCGCATGCTTTAAATCTCAGTGCTGTTCTGTCATTCTGTCTTTCAGACTCTCATTCGTGCAACCCGCCTCCTCCCCATCTCCACCCCACTCTGGTCACTCAGAACCCATCCAAGCCTCCATCTCCATCTTCACCACCACCAGCGTCTAGACTCCGGGGGGTCCTATCCTAAATCCTATCACCGTTGGGATTCCGCCCTGCCTCAATGGGTCATCGGAGTCTAATCGCCAATTGCCTGTATTAATTCTGTATCACAATAAATCATGTTCATTTTCCAAGTGATCTCTCCTTATTGAAAT
>VUQI01000823.1:31538-57773 GCA_015106735.1 Paratilapia polleni | reverse complement strand
TTACAAAAAATGATCCTCTTGAGGAGAGGAGGCCCCTTCAGCCTGTTTTTTTTTTTTTTTTTTTTTTTTTTTGGTTTTTTTTGTTTTTTTTTTTTTTTTTTTTTTTTTTTTTTTTTTTTTTTTTAAAAGTAAAGCATATTGTGTTTATGTGTAATGAAATGTGCTAGATACATTACATTTCCTTTCCATTTTTAAAGTTATTTTGCATAAAAATCTTCTGTCTGGCTCTTTATACTGCCAGGAACATTCTTGTGACTAGTGGAGAGACATTCAGATTTCTGTTTGGAGCTGCTCTTGTTGAAAATTGTCATTATAATGAGTCGCTGCCTACATTATATGCTCTAAAGAATACTAAATTTAATTATGAAACTTCATCTAAATTGGTCCCAATCTACCATTGCAGAGAAGAAGTAGTAGAACAAGAAAGTCAAGAGGAACTGACATGCGGTGACATTTACACAGACATCCACTGGCAAAAATGCACACACATACAAATTTGCACACACTGCACACAAAAGAACATGCATCTTACAGGCTCTTGCTTTTTTTTCCCTGCCTTAATGGATCCAATTACTCTTTCAAAGACTGCCAACACTGTACCTTATGGTGAACCAATTCTGATGGTAATTCGGTTATTTTTAATGGACACACTCGCAATAATGAACCTGTAGGGGAAAGATTTTCCAGACAAATTGCAGCTCACGTGGTAAACGTCGATTATGCTAATGTGAGGTGCAGAGAGGTTGTCATGTCTCATGAGGTAGGGGGTGTCATATATTCCCCTGTATAATGAAGGAACCTTTCCCAAAATGCCCCCACTTTTGTCCTTTAATGGGAAGGGAGGGGTTTGCTAGTAGCATTGACGTATGACACAGTGTGTTAAAATGGCATTGAAATCGACACATTTATGTTTATATCCCCTGCTGAGGTACAGTATGGCATGTTTCACCACTCTGCATCATTTAGTAGTCATGGTTTGGAACCTGGATATATGACTGTCTTTGAGGGAGTCAAAAGATGACAGCGCAACAGATGGCTCTGAGAATTCGGTCCAGAGTAAATATAAACTAGCTGATGTTACTTTTGGTCTATTCACTCTGATCCAGTCTCATCTTTCTGTTATGTCCAATAGGCTCGAGTTCTTGGCTTGCCTCCTGATCAGCCATTGAGTCACCTCACCTCCTCTCACAGGTTCCCGATCTCTGACACTTTTACCAGACAGGAGCCTGGGATGGGGACCACCGGACACAGAGGAGGTCACTGTATCCTATTTCACCAGAGAGGATGAATAGATCTGGGGCAACCAAACACACACTGCCCCCAGACTGCCTAGGGCACCGTGGTCCGGAGAAAAGAGGGAGGGAGAATACAAAAGAATGACTGAAGTGCATTCCTGAAAGGAGGAGAGATGGGATTGAATGACAGGGGAGGACAGGGGGCCACTGGTGACACTGGCAGCCAGTAGGATCGAGTTTTCCCGCTGAAAAGCAGGCTCAGAAAAACAATGACTTTGGCATTTGTCTGGAAGGGAGAAACAGAAACTGGGATCTTGTGCTGTGGAGAGCTGAGGGTTCACTGGAATGCCTTTAATGTAACCCTGCCTGGGCTCTCATCGGATACTTCATGGCTCTCTTTATAGAATGTAACATGAATCAAACTCCATCACTGCAAAAATTAAAGTACACTCACCAACTCTGAGGTCCCCTTTTGTAGTTGAAAACACTGTGAATAGGAAGTTTATAGTGAACAACAGTGAGGTTTTTGTGCCAAGATGAACTGCCCTCCAGCCCTATCCTACATTAGATAAGGATCAAGCATTCCTCCACTTTACAGATGTAGGTCATGTAGCCACAGCGTTGCAAGCAGCATTTGAGGCCTGCTTCATTTGTTTTATTACCCATCACTCTGTACTGTGGATTTTCTGCCCTTGCACCTCATAGATGAAATTGAGTATATAGCTCGTCTTTGTTTATTCATTTAACTTCCGCTTTATGGCTTGGATAAAATCACATCAATGTGTTTCTCTGGGCAATACATGCGTAATTCACTAAAACAGTCACACAACAGAGCATACTCTCTGTTAGCTTTTAGAAGTGGTGCTGGGGGGAACATTAACTTTTTAGTTAATGTTCCTCAAGACTTCAATTGGACAGACCAATGAGAGTGACAGAGAATAGCACAGTGTGCATGTGAGATCTGCAGTATGTGCAAAAGACTTGCTGCGCTTCAGGCAACTGTTGCACATATCAACTTGACTTAAGTTTAACCGTACTTTCAAAGGTTTTGTTATCTTTGTTGTTGCCACTAAAAGCTGTGTCTCTCTTCATGTGCACGTGTCAGGAATTTGCCGTGTTGATTCATGTGATTCATGAGCAGACCTAGTAAGATAACTGTTGTGACTTTTATGGAAGAGTTACCATGGTGCTCATTTAGACATGAAGTGAACCCAATAAGATGCCTTCAGATAAATAAAAAGAAGTGTATGTCTGAAATGATATATTATAGACAGAAGTTACATTCACAGGGACCTGATACTACATGATGCTGATGCATGATATTGCGTTTGCACCTTTAACTTAGAAGAGCACTTTCTTTAACTCTGCCCTCTCTCCTTTATTTTAGGAGAATATTCTAATTATAAATAGCTCTACACTTCACCATATGACCTAAAATATAGATAAACCATAGGAGGTGAAGTGGTGAGAAGTTCCTTAAGTGGTTGAAGCTGCCTCATATGATTAGCTTGTATGCTGCCTGAGTAGCAAAGCAAAGGAGATGAAAACAGTAGAATCAGCAAAGTCCACTTGCTTCTTGTAAATCTTACTGCTGGGTCTTAGTAACAGAAAAGATAAAGATTAGTGAATACATCAAATTGAAATCATAAAAGTGGGTAGGTGAAGAAAAATTGGATGTTGAATTGTACATCCACACACGTACTAATGCACACACGAATCAAATGTTACAACATTGTACCAGAAAGAAATCAAGAAAACGGTCCATGGGACGTATAGAAGTTTAAATGCTTTCCTATGGTGGGAATTGATAGAGACATCTTCCCAGGCAGCTTCTGGGCAAACACAGGTCAGCAGGTCAACAGTGCCCAGCAGCTCAGCCAGGAGCCACCACACCCTGCAGATACAATCCAGTATCACACTTCCACTGCTCATTACTGCTTCTTTGTTGGTGGTATTCTGTGAACTGGGCAAGGGAGTATTTCCCCTGTTCTCCATACTGCTATGGGACAGGAAGAGGCTAAACAGAGCCAATTAGCTTTGATTTCTGGTCAATTAGTTTCTTTCTTCTTCGACATAAGAGTGTATATTATCCTTGGGGAAAGGAAATCATGGGATGGCTGTCAAGGACTTGGTTGAAGTCTGCGGAGCTCTTGTTGACTGTCCAAAGCAAGTGGTCAAACACAAACACAGAGGAATAAATAAATACAGTAACAGATGTAGAACAAAGGCAGGTTAAAATCTTCGGATGAGTGGTTCTTGTATTTTGATGAAAGAGTAAAGCTCAGCAAATGTAACTGAACGTAGTTTTAAGATTGCTCCTTGGTACAGAGATATTTTTGGCACATTGTGATGTGTACTAAGACATGGTTGACATGGGAGGAGGGAACGGTCGGGCTTTGCTGAAAAGGAAATTGAAAAGAAACTGAATACCAGGAGTCAGATTTCATGAAATAATAGCTGTGACAGAAATGGGAAAAGGCAAGGCAGCACAGAAACCAAGACTGATTTTCTTCTTGGCTCAGAGAAAAAGAAAAAGACGAAGACAAATATGTCAGGGCCATAATAAATGTACCATTGTGTAGGCAGTTTAACTCACATACAGTTGGAAGCAAATATTGCTTCTGTGAAACTATTATTGTGAGCTGAGGTCGGCCTTTCAGAGTGGAAATCTGACTTGGATTTCTTCGACTACAGTGCAGCACACTGTGGGACTTTTTTTTTTTTTTTTTTTTTTTTTTTTTTTTTTTTTTTTTTTTTTTTTTTTTTTTTTTTTTTTGTGTGTGTGTGTGTGTCTTTGTCAAGTGAGAGATCAAACAGAGCAATGCATATTGGATCAGGTCCATGTTCATGTGGCCTTTCATGGTGACCTGCCAAGGATTCTGTGCCAAAGGGAGGAACTCACTAGAAGCCAGTGCTGCTATCTTATGCTGGGCCTTCAGGCCACAGGTCAGAGGCCTACTGGCTAGAGCTGTCAGCTCTGTTCTGCTTCTTAGAGCAAACACACATGGACAGTATACAAGCACAAGTGGTCAAGCTCACATTGTAGGGTACACAAACACATCAGCACAGAGAGTGCTCTCTTGCATGCTCATGCATGGACTGGAGTGGGGAGTTGTCCATTTTGACTTTAATTGTGTTTTTCTATGCATTAGCCCAGGGCTCATTATGGCCTCATATGGGGCGTGGGTGGATGAGGATTCATGCATGAAGCAGTGACAGAGGGCTTTTAGTGGACAGATGAGAAGGTGGAGGGCCTCTTCAGCCCGGGCAGTGCTCTTCTATCTCATGTGGAGTGGCCATGGATTGCTCTTACCACACCATTCAAGTTGATCACTGCCAGTCCTTACTCCAGCCATTCTAAACAATGGCTTTTGTTAGCGGTGGTAACTCTTTCAAGCACTTAATTTGGAGTACATTAGTGACACACAGCTGCGTTTTCACAGCTTTGTTATGCTTACACGTGTGGTATATGTAATGCAATATGTGTATGCTTGCATGTGCATGTGACAGCTTTAATGAAACAAAGGAAGAATCGGGCCATGTAGCCAGTTGGTCAATAGATGTCGTGCCTCATCTGTTCCTAGAGGTTATTTCATTTTCTTTCTCATTGCCAGACTTATTACAGAAAAGTAATGTATTTTGGACCAGGAAGTTAAGTTTTTCGTAGATCTTTTTCTACAGCTGGACACACAAACACAAAACAGTCCTGTTTTTTGGTAATTAGAGAAACCCAGTAAAGCAAAGGAGAGAACAAGTTCAGTCAGGCGCCTCACACCAAACTTTATCTTTGTATAATCTTCATTACTGTCCAATATACTCAACATCTGGCCCAGTAATCGTTTTTATTAAATGAGGGAGCAATTATTGAAAACCTGAAAACATAAATGTTTAACAAACACGTATAATAAGCATTTCCTTAGCAACCCTAACTCCAACCCAACTGTATAACTGGAAATGGGCCAAGAAAATATTAACTTTCAATTTCAATGCTTTGTCAGAATGTACAGTAACTTAAAAAAAAGAGAGAGAGAGATTGAATCAAGTTTCTTCCTCAGTCGTTTTGTTCAAAATACCCAGCACCAGCCACTAAGAACAAACAATGTGTATAGTCTAAATATGAGTAACAGTCAGTCTAAAAATTCTGACCTTTACCACAAGCACTCTTACCCTCAAACATTTTAAGGTAGTGTAGAGATTTTATGGTTTTTATTAGTAATATCAGCAGTATGTTTTGAAGTTGGACTATTAGCAGGAAATGTGTATTTCATATTTTTATGCAGAACTACAGGGATAGAAAGCAGAATGCAAGGCAAAGCGCCCCAGAGAGATCATTACTCATCACTGTGCAGAGACATACTGTATGGCCTTGTCTGTCACCACCAAGGGAAGATATGCTCCTCTGACTGTTTCATTCCCCAGAGGCTCCTACAGTATTACGCTTAAGCAAGCACGGTAAACCACTGTGATGTACAGTAAGAGGGTTACTTTAAAGGCCTTGTGCTCATGGTGTGTAGTTAAGGAGGTATGGTAAAATAGATGGTGACAGATAGAGGGTCAGACACTGGGATTGTAAGGACAACACTGGCTGGGTTTTTAGCCACATGATGACAGAGCTGACACTGGAACATCGTCTGTCGTGCTTGGGATGTCTCTGTTTACTAGTCGGGGTTTCCACTCACTTAACTTTGTTGTAGTTCTGTCAAAGGGTGAGGTGCCCACTTTAACACCAGTCATTCACAGTGAGGCTCCCTCTTGTTTTCCACACTCTGCTCCATTTTTTTCCTTCTGTCATCTTCGCTCTACACTTATGCTAGTTATTTCAATATGGCAATGAGAGGGATGAAGAAATGAGACAAAAATTGACACATATACAAAAGTTAAACAGAGCAGCAGTAAGAGATGAAAAGCAGACAGAGAGAACTATAAAGTAGGAATGGAAGCAGCTAGATGGAGAGGAAAAATATTGCTAGTAGTTGCCTCTGAATAATTCATAGGTTCTTCATGATTGAAAAACTGACTGCTTTTTATGATGTCATATTTCACAGCTAGTTTATGCTCAGGATGCCTGCAAAACCCCAAAGACTGAAGGCAGAGATGGTAGATGTAGCTGTGATATTCTGGTGTGATATGTACTATCTGTGTGGTGTTTTCCCTCGCTAACCCAAACATACTGTAACTCTCAGGTCATCTTCCATTACCCCACATGTGTATTTACACTGTCTCCGTTTTGATACCTGAGCCTATGCAAATTAACTGTGCAATGAAACTTTGGCAGAGTCGACCATGTTGGATTTGTTCAGACATCCTCGTATTTTTGGCTTTTTGTGTATGTCTCATGCGAACACCTTCTCTGATGTGCAATGGCTGGTCAACCAAACACTTCAACGTCCTTAAAAGCTCTGGTTGACTCGTCTCAAAGCCGGTTCTCATCACAAAGGGTGTGCACTGAAACCACAGAGTGATTCCTGTGATAAAAGAGGGCCTTGGGTGTTGAACTCGCATCCATCGCCACTTCAAAGACCTTCAGAATCTATAGGAGCGTTTACTATTGTCCGCCGTGCAGGTGTGCTGCCTCCCACAGGCTTTGGAGGTCTCAGAAAGCCACAGAGCTCTACAGAGATGCTATCTCTCCCAGATACAGACAACATGGTGGGGACTCAAACAATTGAAGGCATGTGGTCTCTGGTACTGCAGGAGGGTTGTGTGTTTGCAATCAGTACTAAAAATTGCAGGCAGATCCACTTATTTGCAAGGGAATGTAATGTTTTGTTTTTAGCTAAGTTAAAATATGTGCAGGGTTTAACAGATTTTTTTCTCCCAACATAATGTGACCCAGGTTTTCCTGTTTCATCCCACATTTCAAAAAGATGCAAATTACAGGGAAGGAAGACTCCCAATTTCCTTTTGCAGCTCTGGCTGTGTTGTGTCAGCATCAAACTGCAAAATATTTTGTACTGTTGAACACCAGCTGTGTAACTGTTTGTAATCTTTCTCAGCTTGTTTCGTGTAGCTGATCTGAAAGTAGGTGCTAGGGAACTGTACTTCTTTTGAGTCAGCGTGTCATAAAACATGACATGCTAGCCTTTTTGTTGGGACAGATACAATGTCTCTCATAGGCTCTTTGTTGTAGCAACATAGCACACCACCAAGATAAAATAACTAACTGTCAACCTTTGTCAGGCTGGTACTGTATTGTCCAATTCCAGTGTTGCATGTGCTGCAGTATCTCTAGTCCCTGCAACTAGAAGCAAAAAACCTACTTTACAATTCCAAAAATGCTGTGCTCAAGCAGAATAGTGGAGGAGCATTTTATTGATGTCACCCTTATGGCTTCTGCTTCCAGGCAGGTCTAACCCACATGATATGAACTCTTCTGAATTATTTTGCTTTTCTCAACAACAAACTGAACACCCTCATCTGCTGCTCCAGAGGGCAACAAGCCCCATCACGTCCTGGCCCTGATGTTCTTTTTCTCCTTTGTTGAGCACAATGTAGCTTTTTAGCAGCACTGCCTCTTATCACAGGTTTGTTGGCATATTTGTGCCTGGCAGAAACTAAACATGGGTTTATTTGATGATTAGCTCTGAGGGGTGGTGGTGGCAGTATTTTGTGATAAATTGTCTCCACATATGAGGCATGTTAGATGTTTTGTCTCATCACAGGAGGGCTCACATAGTCCTTACCTCTGCAGATGAGTATGTTCAGTTTGTTGAAGAGATATTAAGGGAGCAGGTGGTGGTGGTGGGGGCTTCTTGTCCTGCTTGTTGATTTCATACTCACACTCTCTGTTTTGCCGGGGGGACAGTTTCAGAGAGTGCTTCATGTTTGCGTATACACTTACTTGTTTTACACCCCAGTTCCACTGCTCTATTAGTACATTGAAGCAGTTCGGTCAGCAGGCGCTAATGAGATGTATCACTGACCACACAATCTGGCAGGTCTTAACACAATGCTGTGTGTGTACACTTCTGACCTCAAACACACACTCTCCAACTAGCAGCCAGCATTACACAGTATGCCACCATACTGAATCTCTTATTGGATTATATTTCACCTATAGTTGAGTGTTTATTTCTCTCTTAAATAATCCAGACTTAAGATTTAAATGCTGTTCACATGAACTCTTATTTTGCCAGATCTTGCCTCTCTCATAGACTCATTTGTACAGCACAACCCCAGTTGGTGCTTTAGCTGTCCAGCTCATGCATCTTTGCATCTCCCTTTTGGCAGAAAATTCAAACATCTGCCACCACCCCCCAACACTCCTCTGCCTTTCTGCCTTCCATTCCCTTATCCTTCTTATCATCCAACCAGTTCTTTCTCCTTCATTTCTTAAATTTCCTTTCCTCTTGCTCATTGCTCCTCCTCTGCACCAGATGGGCTCCTCACTTGCTTTCAGGATAATTTGCCTATGATGCATGGGGGCTTTGGGCTGACCACATGCCTTTGGATGTTGGGAATGGCATCCGCGTTGAGTAGGATTTTCCCTTTTTTTTTTTTTTTTTCTTTTTATGAAGAGGTGAACTAGAGGTTGCTGCTTCTGTTGTCTGTCAGCAAAATAGTGCAGAAAATGAGGAAAAGGAAGAGAAAAAGCTCAATGGTTGGGATTTCAGAATAAATAAAATGCACTATAAAATATGAATAAAGATGTTCCTACTCACAGAAGCATTTACAGAAGAGCTTGGGCAGTAGAGAAATGAAAATGACAAAATAAAATAGAAAGTTAGAACCAGCAGGATAAGCTGCCCTTATTAAAAGACAATTGAAACATCCCTGATTTTTAATAAGTCCATTGCATTGTACAGTTGATAGGTTTTATACCATCCTTGTCAGGGCTTTTCTTCTTCCCAAAAGGATTAACTGGCAGAGGAAATTTCTTTTGTGTGATTAGATGGTTACAGATGAATTTTTCACATCAGTGTTTTGTGGACCCATCTCCAACTGTATTGCAGAGAAAGCCTGCAGGGGATAGGACTGAAAAGATTATTTAGTATTATCATTTGCTGTCACTCAATGAAACCAGGATATGTCTATCATATCTGAACAAATTTCCCTCTCATATTTTCTGTTTCGAGAATTTCCAATTACGTGTCATTTAATAGCTTTATCACATGCAGTATTATAACTTTGTGTCATGTCATATAGATGTCAGTTTTACAAGACTAATGTAAAGATGATGTTAAACAATGTGATTTTAATAGCCAGTGGTTTTTCATCATATAAATTTCTCGGGGATTGGATTTGAGGGAAAAAAACAAACAAAAAAAAAACCACCTTCCTTTGGCTTTTGAAAAATGAGCATCATGACAGCATTACCCAGGAGACAAAGATGAAGATGACTAACTTTGAATGAGTTAAAGCTCAGTCAAACTACAGTTAAGAAATCAAAATCTCTACACAAAATGTGTTTAGACAGAAAACACCTTGACACTCCTCTTTTTTTTTTCTAGTTTCAGGCTACCAAGTTTGAGAATTTAGTCTACACAACAGGTACGCAGTACTTCAGAGGTGGAAAAGATTTCTCTCCCACCTCTATAAATCTAGTAAATATTTTACTCCTCTGTGAGTAGAGTTGGTGCAGTAGCCTTAAATTTCCACTTCTGCGGGGCTTGGCTTTGTACCCTGGGGAGAGTGTCATAAATCAGCTCGGGAGGATGTTTCAGGCATGTTAACAGTAGCAAAGTATCCCATAAAACAAAGGAGAAAAACTATGACAAAACATTTCTTTTGTCTGTGCGCTCCAAGTGAAAATTGAAATATGGAAAATCAAGGACTTAACATCAGTCCTGAAACCTTACACAGTGTCAATTTCACAGAGATCGGGGTAATTTCTGGCACATTTACAAAACTTCCTCTTTGGCATCAGCAAAGCTTGATATTGCATGTTGGACAAGTTGACAAGTGTAGTGAAAAGCTATCGCACCAAAGTGTCTGGCAGCGATCACACAGGAGTACACACTTGGTAGGCAAGTGCTAAAGATGAAATTTCAACTCTGTATTTCTGTCTGGCGCACCGTATCTGACAGCATTCCCTCATTCCATTCCTTTCGGCAACACTTCCCACTGTAACAGATCTCCTCTTAGATATGATACGGACATCTTTTCATCTTCTCAGGGTCCATGTGGGAGAGTTTAGGGTCCATGTGGAAACCATTGAAATGGGGACGGCAACTGATCAGAGAAAGATGTGCCCCTCTGGAGCTGCAGCACATGTTTGGATACCAGTACCCTCATTTGCTTTGTCTCACCCTCTTTAACATTCCTGTGCCCTATATCTGTATCCTGCCCCCCCCTCCCCTTTTTTTTTTTTTTACTTAACCTCTACAACCTCCCTGTCTTTGTCCCTCTTCCTTATTCCTTCCCTCTCTCCCTGTCTCCCCTTTGCCTGGTAAAGTGATTGGAGAGGGATAAGGATGGTGGAAATGAAAGTGGCCATGACGAAAGGCTGAGGGATCTGCTGTAACATTACATTGGACTCCCTAGTGTTTTTTTTTTCTTTCACCATTTTCCTCTGCGCCTGGCGCTTTCCCTCCACGCAGACGCTATCACATTACTCTTCCCCAGTCACCTCTGCAACAGCCACTGATGTAATCCTAGTTTATAATTCCGGCCGACCAAGACGCACTGTTTTCTGCAACAATCGCTCACTCCTACTGTTTCCTAAACTTCCATCAAATTAGACTTTCATTGGAAACTAAGGGTATTAGTCTAAGATTTCCATTACACCAATTTAAGATGAAAGGCTGAATTCTAACTTTTCTGCTTTGAATTAGTTTGTTTGACATTTGCTACAAAGACATCCGCACACAGTGTGTACACTGGATCTCATTAAGTATGCATTAATAAGGTGTAGTCCAAACAGACTGGCAGCATAGTGAGTTGAGAGAACTAAAACGCAAGCAAACGCACCTACCTGCACGTGAGCACTCACACAAACGTACCGGATGCTTCAGTACATGAGCCGGTGGGAGGTTCAGCTAACCTATGGCGAGCAGGAGCTGTTTAATGTTTGTGATTTCCATTAACGCTCACATGAAGCATAGCCAGAAACTCAATCATTGTAAACGTCTCATCTCTCTGTCAACATCAGGATCTCATTCCCACCACCACGGTCCTGTTTACACAGCACTGCTATAGAATACTCACTGTATCAGTGTCCATTAGTCTCTGCTGTTTGTCGGTAATATAGCTTTGTTTTGGGAAGATGGGCAAGAGATTGTGGAGAGTACGGTTATCTGGTTTTGAGATCTCAGAATAATAGAGAAGTGAAAAGATTTGCAGCAGATGTTTGTGTTCCAAAATCTCTGACGAGGGCTAGCAGAGGGTCAGATGGCACTCTATAGGGAAGCATACTGTGTTTATGGATGTAATTTCTCGGATGTGTGTTAGCTGTAGCGGACAGCCTCCTCTTACAGTACTCCTTTTGAGCCCAGAATCATGAGTTATCCAACCTGTGCAAATAAGCCCATGTCATTGCATGTCACATCAAATTAGGACTATTTGTGATGACTGTGCTGTCCTGACTGGTAGTAATTTGTTTATCCATAACTGTATTTTCCCTCTCTTTCTGACACACACGGTACACAGATGACCACGCAAACAAACGCACATGTAAAAACAGACAAGCGCACGGATCTCGGTTCTCCAGGAAGGAAAACAAGTTTCCTCACATCCCCTTTCTCAGCACTCATGTTCAAGGGTCTCATGGCTGGTCTGGGTCCTACACAGCTTCTTTGTCATCACAGAGATGAGGAGGAGTCAGATCTGGGGGAGAAGTGGAAGAGGTCTGGGGGGGGAGGGCCGATGGGGCTCCAAGGGCCAGGAATGTTAATTGTGAAGATTGTTTTAATAAGGTTCTCATCTTTGCAGATGCTGGGAGAAGGTTAGCTGCTGGGGCCACACAGACGGGAGGGCAGCTCACAGTGAGATATTGTCAGAAAACATAACTGACACAATGTGAGCTAAGCCGTGTTAAACACATAGTGGGATTTAGGCACTAGTGGATAGAGATATTCCATGGCTCTTGGCATGTTTACGGCTGCTTTTCTTGAAGTAAAGGGATTTACTATAATGAGCATTCTATGGTGACAAATGTGTGATCTGCATATCCTCACCAGTTGTGTGTTGTGTAAAATCCTATTACACTGTGAAGACTCAGACAGACTAGCAGGGTCTAGACACAGAGTGAGAGGGAAGAACAGCAGCAAGTAACAAGTAAACACTGATAACTATAAAGGCAAAGAAAGAGGAAAGAGTTCATAAAGGATCAGTTCACCCAAGCTGCAAAATAACATATTTTCTCACTTACTTCAAGCAGTATCTCACCATGCACGTAGCTGGTTTGAGGTTTTGAGATCTGTCTTAGCAATTTCTGCCTCTACCCATGAGTACATGACTACAAAGTAACTGAATTTTGTTGCGCTGAAGAATTGCATTTAAAAAATTTAAAAGCTTTGTGTCTTTTCAGAATCACTGTTTCCATTACTCTGGATAATACACAGACCCCACAATCTGCAGTTTTTATCTAAACTATTTATTTAGTAGAAGCTACAGTAAGACTTCAAACTAATTCTGAGAAATGCTAATCATAGTTTGATTAACAGACACGTAGCATGTTAAGAAAGGCATGCCAACATAATGTGTACAGAAAATTTATGCTAAGCTATCTACAAAATGTCTGTGTAGCACAGTCATATTTCCTTCTGTGCTTTCACATGTATGTGTTTTTGCAAAAACTTCATGATATACTTGACATGGCTGTGAACAGGGCTGCACTGTGTCGATCTCTGTTGTGTTTGAGAGGGAGAAAGAGCCAAAGAATGAGCGAGCACACAGTACAGGTGTACCTGTTTGTGTGGACGATAGTGTTACATCTGCTCTTTTTTTATCTGTGTGCAGAGAGCTGCAGGCCCGGGGCTATACAGTGAGTGGTGAGAGCCAAGTTACACCAGTTCTTAGTTCCTCCTCTTTCTCAGGATGTAAAGCTCCACCTATAGACAAGATTATAAATGCTAAGGAGAAGCTTTACTCATATGACTTGCACCTAAAAGTAGAGCACAGTCTGGTGAGGCTTGATAAATGCAGACATACAGTATCATAAACCTGCTAGTGAGGTGTTGACTGCCACAGTGTTGCTATAGCTGTGTCATTAAGTGATCTATTGTTGGAAATTTAGGTAATAGTGTGCCCGTAAAGTATGTTTATTTACCTGTTTCTCCCATCTTTATCTACCTCGTTATTATTTTACTGCATTGCGAAGCTCCTAAACCACTGAGAATGGAAACCGAATGAATTCCATTGGAATCATTTTAATGCTGTGTAAAAGTGTTTTGTTTTTGTTTTGTTTTTTTAACTTACCCTAATGAGAAAACTATACTTGTCTGAGTACATTTAATACCTACAATATCTGATGCTTTGTTTCCACAACAGGTAACGGGCTCTCCCTGAGAATCTAAACAGCCTTGAAATCACTTTCACATGTAGACAGTGAGTGATCCATCAGCTCACAAATCCACACATAGGTTGTCAGTGTTTTTCAGTCATTAAATTCAAATGTGATAATCCCATACAGATGTTTATTACACAGCTTGCATTGTGGCGGTGGTTGTTCTTATCTGGATTTTATGGGATTTTTTTTTTCCTTTTTTACATTTTTGGACAGAAAGAGTTGTTCTTCAGCTGTGTATTTTTTTTTTTCTCTGACATTCCTGGCTTTGCTGCTTTGGCACTCGAAACACTCTTTATTTTAGTCCAACTCGTGCTCACCCAGCACTCCAATCAAACAGGCACTGTTTATTGAACTATGAGGTGCCAAGTCACTCACTCACTCAGTCACTCACATAAACCTGCTTCCCCCGCTGCCCTTTGTGCATTTCGCCATGTTCGCCGAATGCCATCTCGCTCTCCAAGCCTGACGAGAAGACTTATGACCATTTAAACAAACACAGGCACTCAATGGTCTCTCTGTCTGTGCGGCTGTGGGGCAGAATTTCCTTTATGTGGTGCATGTGTGCACAAGTTTGTGTTCTCTATGTACAGGCATAATTGCAGTTGGATACTGCTGCACATGAGCTCTACATGTGCGTGTTGAAGTGTGTAGAGGGTGAAACTCTGAGATTGAACCCTCTGCACTGGCAGCCTCTCGGGGCCAGAGCAAGCTTGGACATGCCCTCTGGTGTGTCACTTAAAGGTTCGCAAAGCCATCTGCCCTGGCTGCCAGTGCCAGGTATAGACTGAAATCACTTAACACAGTGCAGTGAAAATTCCTCTACCTCTACTACTACTCACTGCACACACACATCAGCTGGGCTGGCCTGTTTCCCTACTTGGCTTGGTTTACATTTATATCTGAGTATCATTCGCGGTGCTCATCAAAACACACTGCAAACCAGCTGCTGAGAAGTCTTCTAGTAATGTTAAACCACAGTGTTATTATTTATCCCAGTTTTTATACCATAGTAAGTAAGACAGGTTGTGAATACATGTTGAGGATCATGCCTATGTTTTGTTTATTTACAAAAGGACTCACGTAGTTTATTGTTCAAGCTCTTTATGTTTGTAGGAGTAATCGGGACATCCTGTCTCTGCTCTGTGACATGACATCACATTCTGTAGGATGACCTCATGACGTCCGGGGCGTGCAGGTGCAAACCCTAAAGGCCAGTGGGGTAATAGTCTTTCTGTTCTTGTTGACATATTTACGGGTGTGCACGAGATATCTTACGGTCAACCATGCACTTAGGCTGTCAAGCGTTTTTAACCGATGTGACTCCGCAGATGTGACCTCATACTCAATGTCACGGTTGTCTAGAGAGCTTTGATTGTTTTCAATGTGATTTATAAACACATAATTTAAATATAAATGTGAAAGCAATAAATCAGTTCTTTAAAGAACAAAACATTTAGAAGTGGAAAATGTGTGATGGCTTCATGGTGATGTCAACTGTTATTTATATCTTTGTATTTGGATATGTGTACATAGCTGTGAAGTTTATATCTGCAATCATCTATCCAAGACAGCATTATGGGCATGCTCAGTGCAGCATGCCTGGTGCTGGAAAGTTGTATAGGACAGTGTCTGCAGGGTGGGCAAGAGGGAAATGGCTCAGAGCAGAGGAACGACAATCAGATTCAGTAAGAGAGGGGCGTCTGCTGTGTCCAATCTTTTCTCTCTGGTGGTGGGGTCAGGGGGGAGCAAGGAAATAAGGAGGAGGAGGGAGGCAGTGATTCTCCGGAGTACAGTAGGAGTCCTGTTATATCTTCACACCCACCAGCAAAAGTACAGATTTATACAGTGCAAACAGAGACACAGTGCGTACGCCTCTGGCAAATTATCCACCTGCAACAGCCTTTGCAATAGAGTGGCATGGGTTAACACACCATTGCTATAAGCCTTTGATGTAAGCTGCTCAATGTGTGTGAGCGGAGAGAGAGGTAAGATAAGGGGGTCAAATGCTGAGAGGGGAGAGAGAAATTTAAAGACAAAGTGGGAGATGCATTGAGGGAGCGAATGAGAGGTGTCTGTCTCACAGGACAGAGCTGGAGGCAAGGTGAAGAGCATCAGTATGGAAGCATACAACATAGCCACACTGTGATTAGGGCAGGTTTTTGCTTATGGCGTAAACAACACTCATGATGGGGCAGAGGATTTATGTTGTATAGCCAGTAAAAATGGACTGGAGGGGAACTCATCCAATGTAAGCTCTAGTTTAATACACATAAATCTGTTATTTGACCAGATTTAATATGCTTTGACTACTGTGAATATTTTCTTTCTTTACATGTAAAATATTATTATTTCCATGCTTTGACATATCTCTTATGTCTATATTTTGCATTTACATCTCAATCATGGTGAATCACAGAGACACATTAACAGTAAATACTCCTGCTGTGCAGAATAATAAAAAAAAGATGCATTTCTACTACAGCTGAGGATTTAAGCAGTCACGTATAACCAAGAACATCTGGGGCTGCTTAGCCATTTGATGTTTTTTTGGTGTTTGCTGTGCTGTGCATTCATCTCTGTCTCCTCAGGTAATATTTGATGATGTTTGGCCCCTGACAGCCTGACAGTGTTACAGTTTGTGAACTCGAACTACCTTCAGGAAACCAGGACAGACAAAAAGGAAGCAGTCTTGCATTATATATTGAGCAGATTCTCTTCTTTCTTTTGTTTCTGCCTTTCTTCTTCCTCTCATTAATTCACTTTCTCTGCTCTTATCATTCCTTCTGGTTCCCATGTGGGGATAGCCATGTCCATTCTGTTTCAAGGAAAAATCCGAAGCCAAAGGCGAGACCCACGCTGTGCTCTGTGTCTCTGCGGGATTGACTGCGGGTGCCTTGTGATAAACCTTTAATTCCCTGGTGGGTCTGTTTTTGTATCCCCCCCAAAGATTTGCGAAGAGCTTGTTTTACTTGGTTTAATTTCCTCAGAACAAAGCTCATCTGATCTTCCCACCCAGACTTGTGTATGGCATTAAGTCTTCATTTTCATTAATGTTGGAGGGCAGCACGGGAATCTCATTTTAATTTGACATTTAAACATCTGTTTTCAATTTCCTGAGGAAAAGAGTGAGTGTGTGTTTATGTGCATATGTGTGTGCGCGCATGTGTGGGTGGACAGGGGATAGCTTATGGGGGTGATGAACCTGTTAGTTTTCAGAACTGAGAGCAGCCATCTCAGCTGACCTTTACAGGAGGGTTTGAATGTAAGAAATGATGGCAGCTAATTGCATTAGCTTCAACACAGCTCCAATTTGCTACTGTGGATCTGGGGACCGATTTATTACACAGTACCGTAGTGTGTAGTTAGATAGGGTTTGGGCCCAACAGATGTTTGCCACTGCAAACTAAAACTCTGCTTAGATAACTGATTTTTTTTTTTTTTTTTTTAATGCACAGTCAGCTATTTGTCTTGTAGCAAGGCGTATCAGCCAGATGAGATAGAAGATGTTTTGTTCTTAGACTACTGAAAAGAGGAAATGCAGCGCAGAATAGATCCCTTTACCTTGACAAAGCGTATTGATATCTGTCCAGGTCCGGATATCCACTCTGTTCCATCCCATCATCAGCATATTTGAGCAAATCCAGGACGGACAAAGAGGCGTCTTCATGCTGGGACCTGTGACTTTGGCTCATTTCCACATATTAAGCTACAAACTGAAAATCTCTCTGTACACACACACACACACACACACACACACACAGAGTTTGGCCTCTCTGTTAATAGCCCAGGAAATATTATCTGCAAGGGGACAGCTGCAGGCTCACTAGAGAAACAGAATGGTAGAGTAGGCTCATTATCCCAAACACAGATACAGACTGCACCACACACACTTTCAGGACAGCACATAGTGTGAGAGCCTCGCATCACTTTTTTTTTTTCTGGGTCCCAGAACAGGAACAGTAACGGTGAGCAGGGATATATGTGTATACAGGAGGGAGTGATGCTGGATCCCTTATTTACACCAGGGGGGCAACCGATTCCGCAGACAGGACTTCTGGAGAAAGAGTTGGGGCTTTGTACCCAATCCAGATCTCGGTCCGTCTGTCTGTCTGTCTGTCTCCCAGACTGTCTGGCTGCGTCGGTCTCCCTCTTGCTCACTCCTCCTCAATCCCGGAGGATTTTGTTTTCCACTACGCAGATGTTCAGCGCTGTCTGCTGTGCTGCACTCAGCTGTGTTTATAACAAAGAGGTGTTGGTTTGGAGGTGGAGAGAGGGCAGTGAGGTGGGGGAGTGAGTGCTGTTGAGGAGGGGTGGAGGTCACTGCACTGTTGGTGTAAACACTGAATGATGCCAGCTCTCCCTCGGGCCTTCAACAAGTCAATACAGCATCTTTTTTTTTTCCCCCCTCTTTTCCTCCCAGCACATCCTTCTGTATTTTCCAGAGGGACAGATGCATGTGAATATTAGCTAAAAGAGATAGAGTGAGCCCAGCAGGGGAAGTAGAAACCCACCGAGAGGAGACGACATGCAATTAAGGTCAGAGTTAAAGTTACTGAACTCACTCACCCCAAGCATTTAAACTCCGTACTGGCCACGTGTGCATATTCTTGATCATTATCAATCATTGTCTCCAACTGAGTCCAAGCCAGAAACAGCATCTTCAGTGTTTGGCTCACCTTTGTACATTAGGGTGACTTTTAGAATAATCCTCTTAAGAACAAGTTGGATTTGCTGATACAAACAGACATAGTTTCTTCAGATAGAGCCGGTGCTCTAATGGATCGGATGTTTAGTGTTTACATTCCTGAATGACTCGATCTGCTATTAACCATACAACATGAAGTCAGCACACAGCTGCACTGCTGAGTTTGAGATGAATGAGAGTGAGTGCAGAAGATTTAGTGAGTTACACACGTAATTGCCTTTCAACTATATACAGCACAGTGTGAGTATTTCTGTGGATGTATGTCCTCTCTTAATGGTGGCAAAGGCAAATGACTCAATATATCTCAATATCCAATGAATCCTTTTGCTTTGTTTCTGATAAATGTTGCCTTATGTTTTGGAATTTAGTTGTTTTTGGAGAGGCGTGGGTGTGATTAGGCAACAGGACTGTGGAAGCTATTACAGACCATCTTCGTCTAAAACAAGGTTCCTTCTAATGGACTGAAAACTCAGTGTTACAAGAAACAGAGAGCAGTATCTGGGCTTCCCAATGACCAATTAAGTACTTAAAGGGTTTAGTCAGGAATTTGTAGACTGTCAGTAGGTGAGGGGTCTTCATTGGGCCTGACTTTGTTCTGTAAGGTGACTTTAGAGCAAGATGAGGAGCGTGAGACAAAAGATGGCTAAAGCGGAGTTTTTATCTCCAAAACACAGACAAAATAAAACACAATTTAGCAATGCATATGCACATACTGCCTTGACCTTGCCTACTTTGTGTGTGGCCTGAATTTCAGGATACAAGCTCTGTTTTTATAAATGTTATATGTACATATGCATTGGAGCTGGGAACATGATTACTGGCACACTGTCTACTGAAAGGAGCTTGTTGCTTTTTCATGACTTTCTCCCCTTTCAGTAAACCTCCACTTTATCTTTAACACTGCACATATGGAGCTCAGTGATATGAAGTTTCTATGCTCCTCAGAAAGTGGATATGCATTGATCTGCTTTGTTGCAACTTCCACTTATTAATGATATTAATTTACCATTCTGATCAGGCAGGGAGGCAAAGACTAATGATTTTTATGTGAGGCCGTGTATACAGAACTACTCAGTTCATTTTTTAAACCTTCACATCTATTCATTATCAAATTTGCATCAACAAAAAAAAAAAGAAGACTTGAATGAGAAACAGAGGATCCTATGTATCCAAAAAATGAAAATCCATGGCTGTTGCCTCTTTTTAAAATGACTTATAGCAGGGAAAATCTGTGTAAATAAGTCCTTATGAAGACAGGAGTGGTAGATTGGTTCTATTGTAGATTTTCAACCATGTTAAAATGGAATAGGTGCTTGAATGCACGGGATCTAAATATGGAAGGTCATAGACATGCTCTTCAGTACACACCGATAATCAGCATGCAGTGAGTTGTGCCCGATATTTTGTCATTTGATGCAGAACCAATTATGTTTGTTTAAAACACCTTGTGTTGTTGTTTTTTTTTTAAACACTGCAGTTGTGTGCTTCTTCAGCTGTTCCTTTTCCATACTTGTCCTTCAGGAGAACACATCGACATTTAAGTATAGTAAAGTTAATTTTCTTTTTTTTTTTCTGTTTCCTTGTAGTTCTGCGTGATGACTTCAGACAAAACCCTGCAGATGTGATTGTGGCAGCGGGAGAGCCAGCAGTCCTGGAGTGTCAGCCTCCTCGTGGACATCCTGAACCCACCATATCATGGAAAAAAGATGGAGTAAATATTGATGACAGGGATGAGAGAATCACTGTAAGTAATTTTAAAATTATTATCGCTGACATGTACTGAAACTGGAGACTGAGACTGCTTTGTATACAAAGATGCTCTGTTTAAATGTATGAGATAGAATGACCTAGTAGTGCAGGTCAAGTCATTACCACCACTTCAGTGTTTGTTGAAAGATTGATTTGTTCGGTTCATTATTCACGAATAGCAATTCCCAAACCCAAAATACCCAATTTTGATGTCTCCAACACTTAATAACTGAGGCATAGAATTTGTCTTGCTCCATTAGCCAGCAGCAGTGCATTGATTAGGGATGACCAACTGATGAAATCAACCAGGAGATGTGTAGATCAGGGGGGACAAATAAGCTGACCGGAATCGAAGAAAGTTGCACTCAGCAGCGGGAGCGGCTGCATAATCTAAACGGCTATCTACATTTCATTTACAGCCAGACCACCAATTATTCAGCTTTAATTAAAACAGCACCCAGGCCAGCACAACAGTATTAATCTACATGCTTGCTTACTAAAGATGTTTCTTGATTATCCCTACCTTAAACAGTTTGTACCAAACACAACTTTGTGTCTGTAGTAATTTTCCTTGAGCAGAAGGAGACTTTTACTTGGGTTTGTATACTGTGCATGCTGTAAGTCGGTTAAACTCAGCAGTTGGCTAACAGAAGCAGGTAGTCAGCATGCAGTAGTTAGTAGTGTGCCTGGATCACATTTTAACAGTCTGACTAGCGGGATTTTAAGGGTCTGGCTGCACATTGTACAATGTTCAAGCAGTCAAATAGTTTGGCCCCTCCAATGCTGACAATTTACTGAACTTTGCCGTACAGTCGTGGAAAATCGAATCTTGCCCAGATAATAAATATAAGCTACTAATAAAGATGTTCCATTCAGTATGCCTGCAGTCTATTGGTGAAAAAACAGCGTGGGCTACTTGTGCACAATATAATAAAACTTGCTGGGCAGGTCAAAATTGTGATTTATCGCTCCTGGCTGTCTTTAGCGGAGAACTGTTCATGACTAAACACAGTTTTTGCACAGTGAGGGTGAGCTGAGGTTGGATATATTGAGCCCCAAGCTCATAAACAGTGCAGCTATTCTCTCTCTCTTTTTTTTTTTTGCCCTAAGCTGCACAGGCAGGAAATCTGGACGCTGAGCAGCATAATTGAAAGAAACAAGCGCATAATCTAGTTTAAAGAGAATTAAATCATATCTGTCTCTGAGTTTAGTCAGTTGTCATTGAGGAGCACGAAAACTTTCACCACGTAGTGACCTCTTATTGACTGGATGACTTTAGTGTGTCTTGTGTTATTTGCGCATTCATATAGTGCAGATCTGGTCTTTGTATGCATCACAGATAGTATTTTCTCTTAAACTGACATTAAAACTATTCATGTTGGATATTTGAGCTTCTGTAAAATAAAAAAGCAACTTTAATCTATGTCATCCTTTACCCTTTCAGTTTTGGTTATTATCTGCTGGACTGCCTCATACTTTGAATATAAAGCAGTCCTGTTTCATCTCAGTGTCGTGCATGGCTCACACACACATACACATGTCCTTTCCCCTAATTATATTTGTGCTCCTCTAATAACAACACAAATAAACAATTTCTGTTGTTTATAAAGCATTTCTGCAATAATACTCATTTTACCCACACAGCATGGTGGAAGTGAAGACTTATTCCCACTGCTATATGTGAGATTTTGTGCACTGGTGGGTGAAATCCTTTGAGTAAACGTTGTGAATACTGCTGCTGTAACACAAGCTAAATGACTCAGAGTTGTGTCCTTGTAGCTTGCAGCAATGTTGGGCCTTCTGTGGAACTAAAAACAGAATCTGGACCAGCTGGTGTTGCTCACTGTAAACTTCCTGTCAAGCACCAAACCTTGCAGACTGAGTGTTCCCAAATGACCACTTTAAAAGTAGCACTAGACGTCATGTAAGGCCATCGAAATATGTGTAATCAACTGTGGTGACAGATGGGAGTCTGGATGGTGTCCTGTGGACTCCCATGTTAACAGATCAAGTTGTATTAGAAACAGGAAAATCATAGGGCAAGCTTGTGTATAGTATAGTAAATTTGGTTGGAATGAATGACTGCAGAGGGAGAAGCAGAGGTCTTTTTAATGTGATGAACAGCTGAGCTCGTCAAACCCCACCCCATCCAGCCTGCATTGTTATGTTTGGTTCAATCCACTTCTCCCACCATGCAACATGCTTTAACGTGCAGTCTCCTTGGTGATCACTGTTTATCAGAGCAAGGTCCCAAACCACCTGCAGTGGGGGTTTTCTCTGTGCACTGCACTTTATACGGAGATGAGATGGCTCGGATTTGCTGGATACAGCTTAAAAAGGAGGGAATGAACTTCAGAAAGGAAGCTACAGCACAGGGAATTCTTCTATTTTGCTATCTATTTTAGTCAGCTATGTGTAAACGCCTACTGCATGGCTGTGTGCCATGTCACACACACAAGGATCAGTCGCAGCATTAAAACCACCTGCCTGATATTGTATAGGTCCCCCTTCATGTGCCATTTCACATATATTCATGACTTCATGTGAAAGGTTTCCCATAGAACCATAAAAAGTGAGTTACCCTGTAATGCTGATGTGCCACTAGCAGCAGCTGGCCATTTCCCTCCAACTCTGTCTAAAGGGTCTTCCAGGAACAATAAGGGAAGGACAACTAAACTGAAAAAAAGAAATTGCCAGTATTTAAGCCTAGACCATTGTCTTGCTAGAGAGTGGGTCTGTCGGCAGCATCATAAATGGCCAAAATGCAGCACATTGTCCTCCTCGCTTTGTGCTGTAGTTGTGGCTAATTATCGGCCTGGAAAATGAACTGCTGTGTGAATACTAACAGAGTTGGTGCTGAATGGGAGCTTTTGCATTATCAGCATTGCCAAATGACATGAGACAAAAGGCAACAGGATAGAGCCATCTCCCTCTACTGCACGGATAATGGTCAGATTGTTGGGGCTTTCAGCAGCCAGTGTGCTGCACTGTGTTGTGTTGAGAGGATATGCATGAAGAAAAAAGAGGACCGCTGCTGCATTCATTTACTTTAGCCAGCTCTCAGAGTCCCTGCTGCTCTGGCACTCCAAATATGCCTGTAGAGAATGGGAAACTGCCACAGACTCACAGAGGTAAGGATATGGATAGAGTGAACAGGGGCCTTAAGTGGTTCCTCATGTCAAAGCCCTGTGGAACCAACAGTACACCCCCTCTTTCTCTGCTGTATGGTCTGCCCTGACCTTGGGCCTTTGTGAGTGTCACAGTGTTTTAGCTGTTAAGCCTTTCCTCAAACAAACAGTAACATAATGATACTTCAAACCCCTCCAGCACCACAGGGTGCCCTAAATAAGCCAGCCTTCCAAGCCTCTTCAAGTCCCTCCTGCTTTACTATGAATATTAAACAGGGGTGAAGGGCCAAGGAATGCCTCAGAACCAGAAAAATGTGTCTGTTGTCCAAAGTTGTCCTTCAAGAGAATTAGACTTATCCCAGCTACCTCATAAAAATGGATTAAAACACACTATATGGATATGTGAAGTGCAGTCATATAAATGAGATGTCCTAGCATCCAAGTGAATACATGTGTAACTGGGCTTAACATGATGGTAATGGCTACAGCAGATTTTTGCAATATTGTGTGTCAAGTTCTCTGTCTGGGGTTCTCTAATGAAGCTATCAATTACATGCTTGCAGGGGGTGGTCCTGGTCTTGCAGGCTGATGTGTGTATTTAAAACCTTCAGCTTTATCAAGCACAGAGATCACTGGTGCTCCATGCTATTGTCTGTGTCTCTGCTGACTGGCATGGTTGTCAGCTGAGAGTAGGGCTGAGGGGCCTGTGCTGGGATCGGGACTGCCTTTCCGATTGCCTAAGAACAAAGCATCTCCTCTGGCCTGTAATCAAAGCCCTGGGAAATAACAGACATGACATTCACCTGGACAAACACACATTTACTCTTGTGTGTGTGTGTGTGTGTGTGTGTGTGTGTGCGCGCGCACAGTTCATGTGTGCTTGGATGAATGTCCACTTGCTCTCACTTGTAGTTGTATGCACACACGGAAAAAAGAGAAAATCCAGGAAACCTGTTCTTTAAAACTGCATGCTAATAGATAAACTGTCATCAAGCTCTGTGAGATAGCTGGAAATGTGCTTGCAGCCCTACAGTGCTTCAGGTGTTAGCTCAGGGATCTGTGGTTGTGTTGGATTTGGAAAGTGTTCTTTGGCTCGGCTTACCCTGAAGAGAAGCAGGCCGACTGATAGTGGCTTAGACTCCAAGTTGAATGTGACTGGAAACAGCACAACAAAACTAAAGACTAAGTAGTCCAGTTGGTCTGTGTCTCCATAAGTAGAGAGCACAAACCCAATAAAAAAACCTCTTTCGCAGCCATTATGTGTTTCAGAGTGCATTTTATCATGGTGTTGTAATGGGCTTTTGGTACGTAAATGCTCACAGGAATTCTTGAGTGCAATCAGGAAATGTTTTCTAATGTTTGAACTTTGCTGTTTTCTGTTTTCTCTGTGTCAACAAAAAGCCTCAAGTGTCTCTCAGACTAATATTGCTGTTTTTCTCTCCATACTAAGCCTAGTACCTTCTCTTCTACTTTCACAGATACGTGGAGGGAAACTGATGATTACAAATGCCCGGAAGAGCGATGCTGGGAAGTATGTGTGCGTCGGCACAAATATGGTTGGAGAACGTGAAAGTGAAATAGCTGAACTTACAGTACTTGGTATGAAACCTTTTTTCGCTCTTAGAGTAGCTCAACTTGTTGTCTTTTTCCTGCAACCCAAAAATCACGCACATCCACACATGTTTTTTTTGTCTGCAGCGAAAAACAGAATCCAGATGTTAAGCTATGATTGTCTCCTTCCCAGGGTACTAAATGGTGTCACTGACCTTTATCAGATGGAGAGTGAGATTACCTCCAATCTCACACTTTATTATGAATCTTGGGCTGGCCTCAGCAGCTTCTCTCCTGTGACCACCTGCATCCTATTTCACCATGTGTGACCTCTGACCCTGATTCTCTCCTCTGTCCTAAGCACCGGGCATGTCCTGACTCCTGATTTTAGCACCATATTCTTCACTTCCTTTATTTCCTCGCCTCAGAAACCTCCTATAATCTGTCAGGGAAAAAAAAGACAACAAAGCTCACTTTGTCAAGATAAAAAATGACACTGAAATGAATTGAGAATATGCAAGGGCAGCTCCTTGTACGTCTGAGTGATTGTCATAATCAAGAAACTCTGTTTAACTATAAACCACCGTAGTTAGTTGTTAGGACTGACGTTCCATCTGATGGAACGTGTTCAAACTAGCTAAGAGCTATGAATTTTATTTATTACTCCATACTACTACTACTACTACTACTACTACTACTGTTAGTATTATTATTATTATTAATATTATAATAATGAAGTACTCTTGTGGGACTTGTTGAGCAGAGGGAGTTGGAGCTGGACGTATACCATCTGGATTGTATATTACACTGTGTGTTTTGTCTTATAGGTGTCTATCTTAGAATATCACTATAGCTTGCTCCTGTGACACATTTACAAATAAAAATATATAATATATTTTTATTAAAAAGTGCATGCGCTCTAAATTGATTTCCCCCACAGTTTGACTTCCTAGCATCAAAACTACCATCAAAAATAGGACAAAGTTGCAGTAAAGAAGAAAAGAGAAAATGGTGAACAGTGGAGGAAGGCAAATCAAAAGCTAATTTACTGAGCTGATACATAATTGAAACCGAATAATGATGTATTATATCCATGAACACTAACACCTTAGTGTAGCAAATAAATACAAAATGCCTGCTTTTTTCTTATGGATATTTTTTCTAATTCAGTTGCACATAAATCTTGATGCATTGCATCACTCTACCATAGGCAACATATCGTATTTGTATTATATTTTGAGTAAGTCTGTGACTCCCATTCTCCTAATATTTAACCAATATTTGACAATCACCTAGCCATGTCACATTCATATACCAAATTATTATTTTACTTTAATTTAACTACACTTTATAAGACCTGAAGCAAATGATTTAAGATAATTTTTAGTATTTTTTTTTTTTTTTTTTTTTTGTCCATTC
>VUQI01000823.1:18237-31518 GCA_015106735.1 Paratilapia polleni | reverse complement strand
ACCATGCCCTAAACTCTGAAGCACAAAACTGAGATTTATGGATGGAATGAAAGCTGCAAGTTTCATGACTTTAGCTCTATTAAAACATGATTGAAGGACTCCTCTGTGATGTTTATTTGTGTGCTGTTTTCATCTCTGCAGAGCGTCCCAGCTTTGTCCGTCGCCCGAGTAGCCTGGTGACATTAGTGGACCAAAGTGTAGAGTTCAGCTGTGAGGCCCGTGGTGATCCAGTTCCCACTGTCCGCTGGAGGAAAGATGATGGTGACCTGCCTAAAGGAAGGTATGACTCTTCAACTGGTCCCCTTTCATCACACAATACCTTCCTAAGTCACCCACTCCCTCTCGCTTTTATCTTTGTCTGCAACTGTTTTTGTGTCTTTCACAACAAGTGATACGTGAGTACCTGTTTTAATCCAGGTATGAGATTCGCGAGGACCACACCCTGAAGATCCGTCATGTGGTCTCTGATGATGTAGGCTCCTACACATGTGTGGCAGAGAACATGGTGGGCAAGGCAGAGGCATCAGCTGCGCTCACCGTCCACGGTAAGACAAAATACTGCTACAAATATATTATTCATGACCCCTTGGACAGCTATTCTGAATTCATTTCCATTTTGGGGTATTAAATGCAATTTAGCCCAGCCATGGTGCAATAATAGCCTTCAGCTTTAGTACTACATGGTCATCACTTTCAACTATTCTCTCTCAATTAGCTGATTGATTTCTAATAAAACAAAACGCAAAAATCCATAACAGCTGTAGAGTTGTGCACATGGGAGCTCAACAGCAATCGATTTCATTTGCCCTATACAAGTGGCATTTCTCTGGAGGCCTGTCGTCCTCCATGTTTTAAGACATACAGTGTTATTTGTGAAACTATGGAATATCCTTGTGCCTCCAGTGGCCCTCTCCATTGGATGTCTTATTAACACAGTTGGAATATAAAGCAGCTGGTCACAGAGTGTGAACACTCAGAAAGAAACCATTCAGAGGAATTGGGGGCTGGGATCACCCCAAAACCCTCCTGAGAATCAGAGGAACACAGAGACCATTTAACAGCAAACTAAAGGGAATGCTGGGAGTCGGGTGAGACAAGAAGGGAGGGAAGGAGGGGGAAACGTAGTGGGGTTTGATGGAGGGGTAGTGAGTATGCTGGTCTTGGAGGTGGCCCACCAGTGATGCAGAACAGGTTGGGAATTGGGGCTGGGGGCAATTGTGGTGAAGAGGATAGAAGGGGATAGAGGGGGGGGAAAAAGAATTCTCTAGTGAGGTCAGTCATATTAATGTTACTACCAGCAGTCTGCACAGCCGAGATTTAAAGAGACAAGGCAATTCTATTCCTCTGCCAACCCCCACATGCAAAAACAGATACTTCATCTTCACACGGCTCCCCTTTGCAATTATTTCTTGCTTTTCTCCACAAGACAGCGATCTTTAGATTGGTTTGAGGAGCGAGATTGGGCACACCTGCCAATAAACCCGTCAATAAATCCACTTCTCTTATTGCCTTTTTTCATTCTGTCTCTCTCTCCCTGATGAAAGCTTAGCTAATGAAAGGGAACAGCATTGACGCACCAGTTCAATAAGCTGTTCTCCTTATTGAGGGTCATATTTGAAATTCTAAAACCTCTCCTGTCCTGAGTGGAAATTAAATGTCTTAACCTCAGGCCAGTTCCCTGCTGTGTGGAGAAGAAGAGAAGCCAGGCCCTGACCCTCTTTTCATACATTACTGTATGTCATGCAACCCCCACATATTATAATAGTTAGAAAGGTGTGAAAACCAAAGAGGAAAAAAAAAACACTTAACCTGACAACATATCAGCAAAGAAAAACCACCTCCACAGAATGAAAGGCCAAATGCAGATTTTTTTTTCTTTCACAAGATGTAAAAGCATATAACATAAATCATATGAATCCTTGTCCTAATGGTATGGTTAAATCAGATGATGGCTGCTGCCTGAACCAAAGTTTTTAGAATCTTCTCCATCTACCCCTCAGATCCCTGAGTTTCATGAGTTTTATTGAGACCAGGACATGAGGAGGCCATCGAGGTTGTGGCCACTGAGTAGTCCAGCTAATTAAAGACAAGCAGGCCACAGTCCCATGCCCGGAAATGACATGCTTCTAATTACAGATGTGGGCACAGGAATGGAAAGAAAAGCTGGGTAATTGTAGGTCTAAGCAGGCCAAAGTAGAGTAAACGATGTATAGGTAGTAAGATGTCGCTATAGTAGTGAAGACAACAGTATTGTGGGGGGCAGAAGTTTAATCTGTGGGTTTAGTGGGCATTGCTGTTGCCCTGCATCAAAAGTCAAAGTAGGGCAAGATTGCCAACCCTCTGTGTAACAACAATAACTGAGACGCTAAGAGGCATTTAAGGCTGAAGGGAAATTAATATAAAGATTCTTTTAATTCAAGTTTTTTTTTCTACATGTGTGGTGATGTGTAAATGGATGATAAAACCAGTTTAATTAAAACTGGATTTAAAAAAAAAATGTAAAGGCAAAATGTAGAAGTCATTTCCTACAATGTCATTATGAAAAGTCTATCATTGCAGCTGATTGAGCAAAAGAAAAATAGAACTATAACAAGACGCACAATATTAAAGATACTGGCCTTCAAAGCTCATCTCTTTTAGAAGCTGGACAATTTCTGAGAAGAACCCTGTTCTGTATATTCAGTAGATTTTCACACTTTCCATGGGCAGATTGTCAGTGAACAATGACGGCATTGTGAAAGCGACGCCTGGGGCTATTTTTCTTTCAATGCACTCTGCTCTCATTACTAACTTAATCAGTGAATTATTGTCTTACACATGTGTTTGTCAGTCTACTACGGCTCCTCTGGAATTATAAATATGTCAAGGTAAATATTCATTTGATTGATGGAAGAAACACAGAATTGGCCACGTCACCACCTCTATACTTTGATTGTAAAATTGTTAATCTAAGCCATGTGAGAATGTAGTACTGAGATAGGTTGTTCAGCTATTCATTAAGCTATGAGAATACAAAGTCTATAAGATTTAAGAATTAGAAAAAAATTATAAATCTGTACCTGCTATGGGTGGATAATGTTTATGCATTATGTTTGTTAATTAAACCTTACCAGTGAATGCCATAGGAATTTAAACATTGTTTGAGATTATATTGGACAGAATTCAAAAACCCAACATGTTGTTTTTTTCTCAGCTGGTTAAGTTTGTCCTTAGCCGTGATTTATGTGTAGAAAGGTCTTGAATGGAATGGTGGTCCCCAGAGCAGCGCTGCTAATAACCCATGTAAAGGGTCTGGAAGGAGACTTGGAACTGGTGCCAAAAGAGAGTGAATGAGAGGAACTTTCCCGTTGGCTTTGTGTGTGCAGTTACAGTGATAATAAATACCAAAACCCGTGATAATAAATATTTGTCTGTTGTTGTCAGAACTCCATTTCTGCTCATGTATCGAATACAAAATCTCAGCGAGGGACCGAATAAAGTATGATGTACATCTCCCAATGGGAGCTGCTATTAATCAGGCCAAATCCTCTGCGTGCAGCCCGACTCTTGTGTTGATGACAGGCCCACTGAACAGCAGCCCCATTCAAATCTCCATAAATATCGCTGCTGTGGTCTTTGGTACATAGTCTGCCTCCTATTGGGCTGGATGCCACAGTGCTCAGTATGTTTTCCTCAGCTGCTCTGATCAGCTTATCGATAGACTAACCTCTGGGCTGTGAGCCAGAAGAAAGCCCACAACAAAGTAGCCAGGTCAGGTTTAAAGATCACCTCTCCCTCCAGGTCCACAACTGTGATCACAGCAGCATGGGAGAGGTAGGGTTACCTAATTAAAGGCTTAGACACACATGAATGGGTGTGTGGAAGTGTTATGGGGGGGTTGTGTATTTGTGGATGTGTATGTTCGCATGATTGTGTGTTTCTAGACCATCTCACACGTGGATAGCGTTGAGCGTCTTCTAGGAGTGTTTGATGTGCATCCTATTTGCATTTTAAAGGCCAGCGATAGGCAGGGGGAGGAGGAAGAGGTTGGTCATTACTCTGACTGACAGCGTTTATGTTTCCGAGGGAGCCGTTGAAGCAGACAGATTAGATAAGGTGAGTGATTGGCTGAGGGAGATTTATGACCAGAGAGTGACAGTTAACATTCACCTTGTGTTTTTATGGTCCAGGCTTACATTTGCAAGGCTATGTTTGAGGGACTGTGATGTAGCCACTCCTAAGGGTGCTCTAAACCTCATTAAGGGTGTAGGGATGTTCACCTTCACACAACAGCTGGAACAAGAGGAAAAGGATAAACAAAGCATGGTGTTGCTGAGCATAAAACATCTGGCCTGTATGCTTCATATCTCTGTGCCTTTTTTCCACTTAGTCTGCCATTTTTCCTGTCCCTGAACACCTCCCAAAATTAAAAGAACGTTCAATCAGATGCTCAGTATTTTTGTGTGAAAATGCATTTTAATGCCTTCCTAACTCACTCATAGGAATTATTCTTTGCTGTATGTATTATGTAGTCCCTAGGGCTTGAGTCAATAGTGAAATATGGCATGTCTTACTGATAATGGGATGATTATTTGTACATGTGGACATCACATTATTTTCCTTATCTCTCATCTTTGTGTCATGCTGTTTATTATTTATTTATTCATCTTTGGGTTTTTGTTGTTGTGTTTTTGTTTCCTTTTTAGTCGTGTCTGGTAAGTTGAAATGTCACCCGTCACCTATTCACCGCCCTGACAGAGACAGGAAGCTGTCACAACCCCCCTCCATTCTCCTCACATCACCTCTGCACTCTCCAATCAGCACTCATATTTCAGTTGTCACGGGCAACAATGGCAAAAGGACATTAATGGGTAAAAAAAAAAACAAAAATACAAGTATTCTCAGCTTGGGCCTCCAAGGTAAAGCCACATCATTTCATTCTGTTTTTTTCCCCTTTTATGCATTAACCAAACCCCATCTTATTCATGGACAAATTATGTCTGTATTTCATGTGACAGTTTTCAGATTGCCTTTCTTGTGTATTATACAGCCACTGTGTAAAAAAGATGAAAATGTGTGCAGAGTTATATCATTTGAGGGTTTTTCCAGAGTGCTTTTTGAAATGAAGGCGTAAACTCGCCTGCCTCTCGACCTCTACATTCAGGTTCTGTGTCCTCACATAGAGACCTAGACCAGTGTCACCAAATGACATTGGACTGTGTCACCACACTTTGTCTGAGATGGACTTTGTCATTAACATGCATGGATACAGCATTGTGGTTGAGGTCTGCACTACTGGAGGGTGTCAGCATGGACAGATGGCTTAAATTTATTCCCCATTTCCATGTAAATTTTAATGGTCCATGCCCTTGCCCATGCAAATGAGGGGCATGCGAGTGAGCCTTGTTTTTTTTTATTCATTACAACAATAATATGCTTGCATTTTTGCATTTGATCAGTGTTTTGTTTGATCTGGTGTGCACACACCATGCAAAGTTTTGAAAGAGAGCCAGATTCCTCAAGAACAGATTTGAATACAAGAACAGTGGCCTGTAGTCACATTTCTTTTGTCTTTCATTCAGATAACCCAGACCCTCTTAGAACTATAATATTGTGATAAATATAATATACTTTGGCGTGTTTGTCTATTCATCGGCTAATCATTCTCATGGCTGTCCTCCAGTGCCCCCAGCATTTGTGGTAAGACCGAGGAACCAGGTGGTTGGAGTTGGCAGAACCGTCACCTTCCAGTGTGAGGCCACTGGAAACCCACAACCAGCCATTTTCTGGCAGCGGGAAGGCAGTCAGGTAAATAAAATAAACTGCAGTAAAAAGTTTTCATCTCAAAACTCATTCCAAGCTTTGGAAATGACTATTTGTAGACATAATTCATGTAATAGCTCACCCTTTAAGACAAATTCTTGACTGCCATTTTAGAATGAAATCTTCCATCTGTCCAGTTGATTTACTCCAAGCAAATACTAAATTGATGAGCATATGTGATCTGTTTTCATCCTTTATAGAACCTGCTGTTCTCGTACCAACCTCCTCAACCCTCCAGCCGATTTTCTGTATCTCAGACTGGGGATCTGACCATCACTGATGCCGAACGCTCAGACATGGGATACTACAGCTGCCAGGCACTCAACATTGCTGGCAGTGTGATCACGAAGGCTCTGCTAGAGGTCACAGATGGTAGGCAACCTTCTTTTAAACACACTTTCTGCATACAACAAAGCCTCAGAGAGAATTGGGAACGCTGGGAGAAAATCTGGAGGGAGAAATTGTGGAATTTCAGATAATCTTTGGCTCATGAGCATAATGCTGTTCAAATGTAATGCTATGGTTGTGCTTTAGAGCATATTAATATCCAAATTAAGGTTTGTGAGGTTTGGTCTGGCCAGTTCGTTGTATTCCTGTCAGAGGTAGAGACTCTCTGGTGCCTGTGCACCCAGACCGTGGCGCAGTACTTGGCTTCGCTGGCTTCACACTGGCTAATGTCTCCTTCAGTATTCCATGGCTGGCTTGCTGCTGTCTACTGTTGGAAGACTGTGGCCATGTGGTGAGGTCTGGATTAGGTCCTCTAATTACCCTGCTAGCCAATCCCTGACAGCCTGGTGGACTAACCTTGGCTTCACTTCCACCATTCCCACAGTGATTTGAGCAGCTATTAGTTTGTCTATGACACACCTAGATTCATCCCTTCATTTAACAAATGTCCTTCTTCATTTAAGACCTACAATGGTATACTCCAAATGTACCTCCTCTTCTCTCTCTCATTCTGCCGTGCTCTCTGGATAATAATAACAGTTATTAAAGTGAGCAGGCCGCTCTGAGGCCACCACTTCTCCGCAGGCAGATTTGGTAATTACAGGTCATGCTGACAGTGTTTTAGTAATTGCACCATCCCCTGCACAAAAGCAAAGACAAAGCAGCCCACAGATTACACCACAGCATGGTTCTGAAGATCTATGCACACATACATACATCATTATGTGTTGCCTTTACACTGTGTTAGATATTAATTTGAGTTCTCTTCACTGAATGCAGCTTGCTACTAAATCAGTGGGGCTGACAGCAGTGGTCATCAATAGTGCTATGAATAATAATGATAATCAGAGGGAGGCAGAAAACCCATAGCAGGAATATGATGAATCACAAAACAGTAGAGATTTTAAAAATGGGCTCATGTATTTAAAGGCTTCTGCCGTTTTCTATGCATTACAGCCTTTTTCTGTCAAATACATGCTTTTTCTGTGTCTTTGTTTGTTCTGTGTTGAACGCCCGGGATTCACAGGCTGTGAGACAGGGAGGAGTTTAAACATCCTCATGCTAATACCTTTGTCTGTTCTGGCTAGATGTTTTTAAGCCGTTTTTTTTCCCCGTTTGGTGTTTTATGGCAGGGGGATGGGCCAGGGAATTGTTGGCTGCAAGCGTTTTTATGTATACTGCTACGCGTCTGGTAGATCTGCAGCGAGAGGAGTGAAGTATCTGAGGCGCTTTCATTTTAATTACACTGTTTTTATTTGGCTAAGTTGGACCCCTGCTGTTGAATGATTAGAAAATTGCTTCCAGTTCTTAAAATTGAATTTAATTCCTCTCCTGCTACCCTTGCAGTTTTCACATTCTTTCATTGTTACACATTTGTTTATCCAATTTTCACCGTTCTATACCTTTTGTGTGTTTACTCCCACAAGCTGGATATAATTGACGGAATCTTGTGTTGCTTCTCTCCCAGCTACACTACATGAAGACCTTCACAGATTTACCCCTTCCACATAATTGCCCATTTTCCTTCCTGCTTCCACAGTTGTGTCAGACCGCCCGCCACCAGTTATCCGTCAGGGCCCAACCAATCAGACAGTGGCTGTGGATGGTACAGTGGTCCTCAACTGTGTGACATCTGGTAAACCAACACCCACTATCCTATGGCGGAAGGATGGTGTCTTAGTGTCCACACATGACTCCAGGGTCAAGCAGGTGGACACAGGTGCACTGCAGATACGGTATGCAAAGGTAAGGCACTCCTTTTTTTAACATCAAATGGACAATGTAGTACCCAGTGCTGTTTTGTGATTTCACTCAGAATCCGTTAACTTGCCATGTATTTCTGTATACTATATATAAAATACACGATTGTTGCTTATGAAGATTTTTTTTTTTTCTCTAAATCAGTTTAAAATAAACTTCATAGTTGTCCATATCACATGCATAATGTGCTTGGCAAACCCCTGCTGGTTGGTAAATAAAGCATGTGTTTCCTGCCAGCAGCCAACCCTCAGTGGGCTGTCAGTCAGTTGTCGCAGATTTGAAACGGAGTCTGTGAAGTTGAACAGTCTGTAGTTCTTGTCAGTCAGCAGGTGCAGTGTGTGTGCATGTGTCATGGCAAGCTGTGTGATGCCGAACACACTAGGTAGAGAGGGGTGCTGACGTGTCTTCCAGATGGAGGCGTCACAGGGTCAGAGTTCACGTCATTTCGCTGTGTTCTGATGAATGCCGGCACGTCTTGCGGTGACAAGATTGCAGTGTGATTGGGCCGCCAGGCAGGAGGAGATGCATTTGAACCCTTCCCCTGCTATAGCAGAGTAAACTCTGCAGGCACTTTACATTAATGAACTTGTCATTTATACCAGACAAGATTTTAATGAAGATGTTTTTGATGTGTGGGGCAATATATTTTATTCATATGGTTTTGTGGGTGTTACTGTTTTAATAGATTTTCTTCCTATTTGCCAAAAAAATCCACACGTTGAGGTTTGTTAACAGGACATGCTTATACTCAATTATTCAGACATTTATCTCTTTCAGTTTTTTTCTTTTACTTTGCTTAAACATAAGCAAAGTAGTCCTCAGCATACTAACAAACTGTAACAGAATTATTAGTCTTATGCAGAGGCATAGACTGCAGTTGACAGAACAGACATTTTTAAAAATGCACTGAAATACATGCCTCATGTTTGGTTTATTAGCATGCTATTGAGCTGAGTATCTCAGAAACATGTCAACAGATTTCAGATAAATTTGGAGGAAATTCAGGCTATGAGCCAAGAAATTATGATCTGTTTTTGGTTGGGATCCAGATCCAGGTGCAGTCCCAAAATTTATTTTATTTTATTCCTAAAAAGAAAATGTTTCTTCAGTTTTATCTTGAATTGCTGCACTTTGATTGAAAGAAATCTGGCATATCTACCAGATGTTTGTTTCCTGAATCTAATGCAGATTATTTTCCATTAATAGAATATTAAAAACAAACTGTAGCCATGTTAGAGAGATATACGAGCTCTGTGGGTGCTTTCCACTTATGTCTAGTTCCACAAATATACTAAACTACACACTGCTACACAGTGGTTCATGTTTTCTAAAAATGCAAGTGAACCCTGCTTTATCCAACAAAGTTATATCTACAAGCACATAAATAATCAAGGTTTAAACATATACCTTTAGCAGAGATTGTCACCACGTGTTGAATAGAGCAGTTACTTTCATGTTTGGTATTCAGGTGGATGACAAAGAGAGAAAAGGTCTCCAATTAGTGTCCAGTCCTGTGAAAATCTTTTCCATTTGACTAGGAATGCTCTGTCACTTTTGGCCTTTCCAGCTGCTTTCCCCCAGTTTTTTGCTCAAAAGGAGATGATACTGAGGTTATCAGGCAATGACAGCTGCCTGCTACAAACTCCTTCAGCATGTCAATAAGCAGAGCAATGATGGTGAGGTGGAGATAACAAGAGGCGGAGCCCAGTTCAGGAAACCGTGGGACACATTTAAATAATTTCCATTTAAACAATATCCTCATCCTCTCCTCCTCCTCCTCCTCCTCCTTCAGCTCAGTGATACTGGCACCTACACCTGCATTGCCTCCACACCCAGTGGAGAGGCCTCATGGAAAGCCTATTTAGAGGTTCAAGGTAAGCCTAACCACTTTTCTAAGAAGCATTTTTTTTGTTTGTTTGTTTATATTGGTGAATGTGTTTATTTAAACTGAGAGAGAACAAGAGACATAAGACTTGGAGATGTTTCACATACCACTGGGTTTTGGGAAATAGCAGTAGACTACATTTTCCTTATGGTTTGCCTTTCTCTGTTCTACATTTAGAATTTGGGGCCCCGGTCCAGCCAAACAGACCTACTGACCCAAACCTGATCCCCAGTGCCCCCTCCAAACCTGAGGTCACTGATGTTACCCGTAGCTCCGTCACTCTTTCCTGGAAACCTAACCTTAATGCTGGAGCCACGCCCACCTCCTATATCATAGAGGCCTTCAGGTAAAACTTGACCATGAACAAACCAATAATTGGAGGGCTTCATTTAAACCTTTTAAATCTTAATTCCCTTTGCGGTGTGTCCACAGTCATGCATCAGGAAGCAGCTGGCAGACCTTGGCAGAGCATGTGAAAACTGAGTCATTTGTACTGAAGGGCTTGAAGCCCAGTGCAGTCTACCTCTTCTTAGTACGGGCAGCCAATGCCTATGGGCTGAGCGATCCCAGTCCAATCACTGATGCTGTGAAAACACAAGGTGAGAACTAATTTCTCACTGATGAATTTAATATATAATACAGTAGCATTTGGGTTTTTCTGCAGTTTATAATATAACCATTATTTTTATTTCATGTTTGCTTGCTCAGATATCCCTCCCACCAGTCAGGGTGTGGACCATCGTCAGATTCAGAGGGAGTTAGGAGACGTGGTCATCCACCTGCACAATCCCACTATTCTCTCCTCCTCATCTGTCAGGGTTCAGTGGACAGTGAGTATAATTTTAGCAATGAATGGACTATTGTAACTTGTTTTTCTCGGGATCAGATTGCAGTGTGGATCGATGGTATAGCTAGTCACTAAAGCTTCAAGGTTAGTTTAGTGATATGCCTACAGTCGATTTGTCAGACCACTCAGCCGAGTAGATGTACTAATGTCCTAGCACCCTACGGAGAAAGGACACTGCACAAAGCAGCCTGGAATGCATTCCAAGTGTTCTTAGTGTCCATCTGGCATCAGCCTGAACTGGTCAGCTGGCCAGAAATCAAAAATCTGCAGCTCTGTCCACAGTGGCCCACTCAACCACCCAAAAGCTAGACTTCAGAGCTCAACCTCCTGCAACAGGCCATGTAGTGCTATATAGCAGTGTGTGTCATGCCAGGCTGTGCCCTCTAAGATTGAAAACACTTGATGGCTGTTAAAATAATACGAGTGAGAAGGAAGAAGCTGCCAACCCATGCACTTAAATGGAAATGGCTTACAGATGTTAAAATGGATAGGTGGGTGCGGAAGAAGTAGAAAGAGCAGCTCATGGTGATTTTTCTTTGCTGGTACAAGCTGAATATTAAGTACTAATGTCCTTCTGTAACTGATCTGGTAAGTGTATCTTTTTGGGACAATGCAAATACATTTTTGTGCTCCACCGACTGCCTTGCATAGTAGACATTAGACTGTAGGATGGGTCACTGAAGGCTAAAAACAATCCCAGTTTTGTCTTTTGACACAAGGCCACCCCAGCATTCCCAGGTATTATGAAGTGCCATAGTGAGTGATGAATGGGGCTGAGGAAACGTAAAAAGGATACTGACATGTCAAGACTGATTTAAAGCATTACTGCCCAGTTACTCTGTCTCGCTGGAATGTTCCAGTAAAACACATGACAGGACCGAGCACCACAGTTTCCTTGTTTTGTGGGGTTAAATCTATTCTCAATGTGCAGTTTCTTGGTTTTACATTTTCCTTTGTGTTGTGGTAAATGGTTGCACAGTTTTCAGCCTAATGAAGACCACCTGAGCCGGCAGCATATTTTATGGGGGAGGGATAAAGAAATCACTAAAATCTTTACAAGCCAGTCCTGCTTGCCTTCCACAGGGACTCGTAGGAATATTAGCATACTGGTTAGCGGTTATTCTTTTCTTTAACCGTGCTGGGTGCAACATTAATTATTCCTAGATAAAAAACTAACAGACAAATCCCTTCTAATTATTCCTTTTACTTAGTTACATCAGATGTCTTTTTTAAACTTTTTTTATTATCTACTTCCTGTATAAAGACACATTTTTTTCTTCTCTTTCCTGACTTTAGCAGTCAGTGGAGAGTAGGACAGGATGAGACAGGCAGTTCTGGGAGTCTGGGCCCTATTTAAGCAGCTCCAGACTTGGAGGAACCTTTGGCCAATGACCTCATAGTGTGGTTTGCACAAATCACTGCTGCTCCAAATGGTGCATAGACAGACATTTGAAAAGAAATGTAGATGTGGATGGATAAACAGAGGGGTGATGTGATGAGTTAGCACCCCATTCCATCTGCATCTGGTGTATCAGTTGCATGAATCCATAGTTGTCCAGTGATGCTACAATTTATTACACTGCCGTATCATTTTCCACTGTTACTGGTGAAGTGCATAATCAAGTCAAGTTGACACCACCTTTGCTTGTGTTCCCGTGGCGTTCACTAGGTGGAGCAGCAGTCACAGTACATCCAGGGCTACAAGGTGATGTACAGGCCTACACCAGAGGGGCAACAGAGAAGTGAATGGGCTGTGTTTGAGGTGCGAACCCCTGGGGAGGACAGCGCTGTTGTGCCGCACCTTCGGAAGGGTGTCACATATGAATTCAAAGTCCGCCCCTTCTTCAATGAATTCCAGGGAACAGACAGTGATATCAAAATTGGCAAGACGCTGGAGGAAGGTGGGGGGATGTGAATGTGTACAACTGTGTGCAAGTGTGCTTCAGTGCTTGCATGTGTGCATGCATGTTTTCATGTTTACACCGTTTTATATGCACAGCTTGCGTGTGTGAGAGCATACAACAGCTGCTGGCAGCAGGCAGGATTATGTTATCGTTAACTGTGTTGCATTCACGCATACTTGGGTACGGCAAGCAATATACAACACTCCAGTGCAAGTGTTATACTCATTTTTCATAAGGGTGT
The DNA here is from genome assembly GCA_015106735.1 of Paratilapia polleni. Taxonomy (NCBI): domain Eukaryota; kingdom Metazoa; phylum Chordata; class Actinopteri; order Cichliformes; family Cichlidae; genus Paratilapia; species Paratilapia polleni. Next base: position 18,631 of record VUQI01000823.1, on the reverse strand, counting down.
GGTTGTGGCAGTCTTGTGAGGTTTGGTTTAAACCCAACTGCAAATTTTAATTTGTAGCACAGAGTGTTTACTAGAGTGTGTGTGTGTGTTTTTGTGTGTTGCATGTGTGGGAGTGTTTTGATCTTTTTCTGCTGGATTCTCTTTTGTTTCCAATTGTGTTGATAATTGTTTCTGGAGTTCTAAACATAATGTTTGTTTTCTCATAAGCAGCAAAATGTCTGTTTATAACACTCACTCACGCTGTGACTTCTATTTTTTATTTTTTATTTTTTGTTTAATTACCATCACAGGTTGGCGTTCTCACGCCAACGTATACCCCACCACTATAACTGTCCTTTTTGAGTAAACAGTTGTTTGATTTTTACCCAAAAAGCACTTACATTAAGCAGTGACT
>VUQI01000823.1:0-17745 GCA_015106735.1 Paratilapia polleni | reverse complement strand
AAAAAGAAAAAAGAAAAAAAAAAAAAAAAAAACAGCCAGCAGTTACCTCAGGTCTGAGCAAGTGGGACTGTTCTGTAGAGACACAAAGGAGACAAAACAGAGGTGCAGATGGAGCAGATAAAAGAATAACAGAGAAAGAGACAATACATAGACACAGAAAGGTAATGAATTCCTGGATGAGGCGTACCTTTGTACACTTCTCAGTGCTCTGTGTGTGTGCTGACAAAGGTTCAGAGGCAGGAAAGTTGAAAAGCTAGTGGAAACAGTTGTGAAACAGTGCCATCTGGTGGAGGTGGTACACTCACACATCTTGTGGCATTTCAAAAGTGAAATAGTGAGGAGCAATTAATGTTTTGTAGTTTGTTTTGTAGTTCAGCTTTAAGCTGTAATTACAGATGCGTGTGTGTGTGTGTGTGTAGTAAAGATGAATTATAATGTTTTTATGAGTCCATGGCAGATGGTGTATTTTATTTGACTGATATTTGATTGTGATAGTGGTACTAATGAAAATTAGAAGAATTTTCCTTTGAAGAGCACAAACTACTGGCTGCTGTTAATGATGTGACGTAGTAGAGACATCAGTGTGTATAAGAGGGAATGACAGCAAACCTTTGACAAAGGACATAATAAAGAGAAAGACCTCACTTCTTGGCTCTTGGGTGTGCTAATGTATCCTTCTTTCTATACTAACTATTAGTCCCCTTCTCCACCTCCTTACCTGATAATGTTTGCCCTTTAATAATGGCCTCATTTTGGACAGCACTGTCCTGTCATACACCTAAGATCCTACATCCTGTGAATGTCCTTTATTTTAATTGGAAAGCCTTTTTGAGTCACAGGGAATACAGGTGAGCGGCAGAAAGGGAGATGAGGCAGAGCCTGTGAAAAAGTTAAGCCACTGTTAATTTTCCAGGTAAATGTTTTCTGGCGATAGACTTGAGAGTAATTTCATGGTTTTTAAGTACAGTTCGAGTGTTCCCTGCTCATTACTGAGCCCAGTCCCCAGCGGCACTGCTTCTCACCACAATTTTTAAGATGCACAGGAAATTTTAAGCCTTTGTAGTTTTCATCACATAAGTGCAAACACATATATGCCGGACAAAGTGAGCATATTAACGTAGGTAACTTGTGGAAGGAGGTGAGGGGTAAAGAAAACTGGGTGCCAGAGGTACAGGATGTAGATGTCTCTGAGCCTCATGCTGAGGTTAATGTATACTTCTATGACCCTGGGTGGAGTCAGTCTGTGAGACAGCTCTCCTTGGGACTGACAGCTCTTAGCTTCTGCTAAAATTGGGGTATGGGGGTGAATACTGTTTTTCATTGGTTTAAGGCTGCTCTGTGACATGTTATGGCTACCTCAGCTAATACTCATCCTGTGCTGAGCATATGCTGTAAAACATAAATTTAAGTTATAAAATGTTTTCCTACCTCAGAGATGCAACACAAAACCCACTTTGTACTAAAGTGCTTCAAAAACGGCACCAGCCTATTACAAGAACACAGACTTATGGCAGCTACCAAACTGAATGTTGTCACGAAACGCTCATAACATTGCCTCAATTTCCACTTCATCTTTGTCTCTGTTATGGCAGATTTGGTGCTTGGGGAATGAGAGTCGGTACCACATCAACCGTACAGTTGATGGCTCAACCTTCTCCGTGCTGATTCCCAGTCTGGCCCCGGGGATCCGCTACAGTGTGGAGGTAGCAGCCAGCACTGGTGCAGGTCCAGGGGTCAAGAGTGATGTCACCTTCTTCCAGCTCGGTGAGTAGAAACAACTGTTGGTTCTCTCTCTAGTTTGCTTTTTTAAAACATTACTTGAGTGCCTTTGTCCTCTGCCAATCCTTGCTGCTGAGCAAAGCCCAAACGTTTGGGAAATAATTATGGCATCAATCCAGCCATCTTAAATTAAGAGCTTTTCAGAAATAAGACTTAATGCCAAGTAAACAGACAGTTATGTAATATCTTTCTTTATGGGAACAGACATGTGCAAGCCTCTGCCTGTTTTCTCTTTCTTTATCAACAGCGATGTTTAAAGCTATAATTGGAGCGATTACTGTTATACAAACATCAAACTGGCCACAGAGGAGTATGATGAGTTTGAATGACAGGAGGCTTATACAATTTTTGTGTAGTCTGAAACAGCTTTAGCTACAGTAGCTGGCAGTGTGATCAGCACAAGCACATTAAATTCCTGTGTGGCAGAGCTGTTGAGCTGACTGCCGCACCCTGCTCCATTCTCCAGTCAAGGATGCAATGTTTTCTGCCTCTGCTCCGCTTCAAACAACAAAGGCAATAATGAATCCTACACTCCGGGCTCAGACATGACATGTTATTAATGCTAAGACACACAGCGGAGCCTGCTTTGGAGGCCGGTTGTTGTAATTTACTTATTTTTTGTTCTTTTAGTCTAGATGGACAAATATTTGGAGATATTTTGTCAGTTTTTATTCCCCAAAGCTCTGAGCTGGCCCACTCAGGAGAGAGAGATGGAAAACACATGAATAGCAGGATGAGGCAGAGAGAGAAAGAGCTCCATCTGGTTTCAAATGTGTGATTGAGTGGGCTGGGATGGGCATGAAGAAGCATTGGCTGTGACTGATACAATTTATCTCACTTGAAGAGTTCCTGTGGTGATTGTTGCCATGTTCCAACACTGCACTGGAACAATGTGCCTAGGGGACCAGCGCTTCACCCAAATGCATTTGTCACACTCCGAGCTTGTATGCGTCATCCCGGCCTAGATACCTGTACAGTCCCCTGTGGGCTGCTTAGTCACATTGGCATGCTCCGTTCCCTTGGCCAGACAGAGCCACAAATTGAGAAGACAGAAAAGTAAGAAGAGAGGAAGCGAAATGGAGACGCAGCCTGAGTGGCTGAGACAAAGAAAGATATGGAGGGGCAAAGGCAGGGAGCTGGTTTCTTTTGGGAAGTGTTTTTGCCTCTGGCTTAGAGAGCTGGTTGAGAAGAGTGGCTACAACATGAAAGACTTGCAAAAAAAAAGAGATGAAGACAAAGTAACAAGAACATGAAGAAATTTCAGAATGGCAGGGGGTGGGGCAAGTCTTTCATGTGTCACGCATGAGGGAGAATAGACAGATGAGAAAAACAGACCGAGAGCAGGTTGTTCTTGTGAGCAGCTGTACAGGCAGCATCTTTGCAGTGCATTTCACAGTAGAAACGGCTTCAAGGCATTCACACCTCAGTTTTTCCACAGATGTGCCCCAGTTTGCTAATTACTGTGGTGTCTGTGTTTGAGGATGATCTCTTTGGATTTATTTATATGATTATGATACCGCCATGGCTTGGTGTGAATGATGTGTCTCTGTGTTTTCCTATCCGTATCCATCAGGCTGTTATGCTGCACAGGCTCTGTTTGAATGTCTTTGGTTGCTTTTATATGCTCACCTGCTATTGTTGACTGGGATTTGCAATGAAAGCCTTTTGAATTATAGAAATGACTCCTTTTCCACAACAACCCAGCCTCATACATACCTGCTGAGATGAAGAATGTTTTTATGTACCAGGAGAAAGAATGCTCATATTTATGTACTGTGCAGGCTCCATTTATTTTAAATTGATTTCTCTATTTCAGGCTTTTTCCACTTGGTTTAGTTTTCAGCTCTGAATAATGTTGTTAACATTCCTAACTCCCATCATTTCACTTGTCCCATCCAAAATCTGCAAGACAAAATGTACCTCTTCTTTAATAATTTCTACTCCTGTTCTCACTTTCCTAGATGCATCTGGGCGAATGACAGACCCCATGAACCAGGAGAACCCCCTGTCCCAGCAGATCTCAGACGTGGTCAAGCAGCCGGCCTTTATAGCAGGCATAGGAGCTGCTTGTTGGATTATCCTCATGGTGTTCAGTATCTGGCTGTACAGACACCGAAAGAAGCGGAATGGCCTGTCCAGCAGCTATGCAGGCATACGCAAAGGTCAGTACATGAGTGCAACAGATTTAACACTCACAGGAATATCGACTTGAATTTCAAATTCGCAGTGCTGGTTTATACTTCAGTGAGGTTTTCTCACAGCATTTTTGGTGAGAAAGTGCAATGCAGTATTTATTAGTGTTGTACTGTTTGTGTGTCAATCCAGTCTCCCCTATCTTCATCCCAACTGATGCCAACCTACCCCACATTCTCTCTGTCAAGCACAGAAAGATGTCTTTGTAGAGCAGCGCTTGACGTGAAGTCTTAGTGAAAGTACTCTCCTGTAGAGTAACTTTAAGATGCAGTGTGAGCTCCTGCTGAGAGTACTGCATGAACACATCTTTTATTTTGTTTTCATACTTCTGTCACGCCGATTCCGCAATAGTGTTAAGAGTGTTTTCAGTCAAGTACATTTTGTGGTCCAAAACTCCCCCTTTCGCAACTCCCTTCTGACTGTGCACAGGGAAAGGAAGAATTTCTGGCCATAATCCCTCTTTATCAAGGACACACTGACATTTTCACATGCTCAAAGTACTTTTGAGAGAAAGGCCTTCAGATATTGAGAAGCTGAGCATTTCACAATCTGGTTAATAAACACTTCATACCTTTGTTTCGAAAAATTCAAGGGACCCCGTGTGTGTTTGGTCTGTATTTCAAACATGTTGGTGTAGCCACTGTGTAACCCAGTGGGATTTAACCTGACTTAAGTTAAAGTGACATGCCCAGCCTCGGCCCGCAATAGTTAGAGTATAAAGAGAGACATTAGCCTTTCTTTCAAAGTCTCATTTATGTGGGCTGGCTTAATGTGTGGCCTTGGGCTGTGCAGCTGTTGCCTGTGAGCGCTACCTGCTACATCCCCACTCCCAGGTTTTGGTTTACTGCTGACTGCCAAGGTTAAAGGAGGTCCATCCTTCAACCTTGTTGCACACACAAACAATAGACTGACTTAGCTGTTAATCTGTGGCTGTCACACAGAAAGCACCAGCTTTCCATGTTTTGAATACACTGCATCCATGCTAATATTGGGAATAGTGTCTCTCAAAGTAAGAGACACCTCAGCTAAGCTTTTCTTGAAGCTCTGTGCACATTTATAAAAACCTGTGTGGTCTGTAATGGTTAGAGCCATTATGTTTTTTGTTATGTCTTAGATTACAGAGAAAACATGCTGAAGACCAATATTTGATGAATGCAGTCATGATCTAAGGTCAGGTGAGATGAGAAGACAATGTAGGATGAGGTTACCTCGTGTCCCGCTGTGATTCATATATGTTGATGTTTACTCAAATTAAAAAAAAAAAAAAAAGAAGATAGACAGAAGCTCTATAGAGGAACAGTAGACAGACATACCTCCCCTCTTTCTCCTCCTTGTGCTCCCAGACCACAAGAGGCCACAGTCTTTGTTGGAGCTAAGAATGTTTTGAAAAGAGTATAATTGCAACCACATGAATCAACAATCTGCACTAAGAGAAACAGGTTGAATTTGGATTAGTGTGTGTCTGTCTGCTATAGTGTATGCTAGTGTTGTCTCTAAAAGATTACATATTTATTTTTGTCAGTGCAGGTTTCTCTTATTTCCCTTGTGCTGAATGCAAACCTCATGCTGCTCTTGCATTATTCAAAATACTACAAATGACATCATTGTGCAACACAAATTTTATTATGTGATTCTGCAGAAGTCCTCAAATCTTGTATGTAATCCTTGAAAAGAGAAGGCAGCAATTACACAGAGTCACAGGTCAGATACTGGTTCATCTACCCCGTGAATGAATGTCTGTGAGAACAGTAAACCTGATCCTTGATTTATGCATGTTAGTCACGTTTGTTTTCTCACGACTGTTTTGGGTACGTCTCTTCTTCAAAGGCATTCATCAAACAGATAAGTCGTCCAACCGCTCATATCTTTAGACTTGTTTGAGCATCAAGAGGAGAGATTCAACCATGATAAGATGATTATGATGTTTAGAGGACATTTGTTGGCACAAGTACTGCATGAAGTAATTGTTGGAGGAAATAAAAATGTGACAACAGCAGTATCTGACTTCTTAGGTGTCTCTCGCAGATGCAGTTTTAATCTGAAGGCAGACGGCAACATTTCTAAAAATGCACATATTTAAGGCAGTGCGCTGGATGACTACCAGCATGGGGCAAAGTTGCATCAACTGCAGTGTTTACTGGAGCATTCTACACTTCTTCAAAAAGGAAAATGACTAAATTATATTTTAAAGAAGATACAAACATAGCAGTCATTAAAGAATATAAACTGCTTTCACTAGGTTCCTGAATCAATATTTTTATTTATTTATTTTTTTAAAGAATAAATAAAAAGAAAAATGTCAAAATGATGATATATTCAGGCTTTCATGAACAAGCCGTAACTACTTTTTGGGTATAAAATGATTCTGAAGTAGTCTTTAAAATAACAGAATTGGATGCGTTCCTTTTCCGTACATGGTACAACAAAGTTACAGCATTGAACAAGTGACATGAATCACTGGAATCCATTTAAAAAAACAAACAAAAAAGATCTGCAAAATCAAAGTTATTGGCTACAGTACAATATCAGTAAATTTAAAACCTGCAGCAATTTTGCAGTAAATATCAGACATTTAGCATCTAATTTTCCTTATTGTTGTAACACTTTTTAAAAACAGGAACCCTGTTACAGTAGATAGATGGTTAATAAAAGATTCCCTTCCATGCCTGTGTGAGTAATTAAGTCATGAGGGTGATGATGTGAGTGTTGAGATGGCAACAGATATCTCAACAGTGTGAGACCTCTGAACAGCAGGCTTCTGACAGTCTGGGCCAGGACTTGAACCAGCAGCTGGCTCAACATTCATTTTCCCTCTGGGATGTCTGAGGGGATCAAAGACTAGCAGGCAGCATGTAGTGTGTGAATGTAGGCTATGGAAGTCCACTGCAAAACTGGTGTTAATATTTAGAAATGTCAGTTCTGGTAATTCAACAATAATTTTCTTTTGCTTTCTTTTCCAACAGTGCCATCTTTTACTTTCACACCAACAGGTAAGCACCCTTCTCTTAAAGTATATACAGTATGTATGTTTTTTTATTAACTCATTGTACTACAGCACAAGCCTTTTCCCTTTTTTTTCCACAAAGCCCCTGGAACAGAAAAATACCAGTCTGCTCCACACTTTAATACACCTCAGTCCACATCTCAATGGAAAAAGGCCACTCCAGAAAAAAGGGCAAACAAAACAACACACACAAAAAATCAGAATGTTCCCTTTCTGACTTTCCAATAAATCCGCATCGCACACAAAATCCAAAAGGGGTCCCTAAACCTTTTCAAAGATCCTTTGTTTGTTCTTCAATATATGTTACTCTTTCCATCGGAAGGTTGTGTCCTCTGTGTTTCCATCCAGATACACACCAAATGCAAATAGCTTACTACAGCATGAACATTTTCACTACAGTTGGGAAAAACATCCTTTAATGGCTTTAACAGCCACAGTCCTAATAGAATCATTAGTGAAAATCATTGACTGTAGAGAACTTGGTGAGGGACATGTGATGCAAACAAAAAAGGCTCCATTAATTGGCACAGTTTAATGGTCTACCTCCACATAAATGCCCCAGCAAATATTTGAGTTGTGTTAGACCATAAAGCTCAAAGAAGAGGCCACACTACCAAGACGCTGTTTTTAAAGTAGTGCTAACTTGATCAAAGGGCTGCTGGCAACCTCAGAGGGGATTTAAGAGAATGACACACCACCAGCGCTCCAACACACCAATTAGATAGGCAAGTGGCAGCAGAGCTAAGGAGGTTATCTGTGAGCTGAAGTGACACAGCAATAAAACAGATAAAAGTAAAGCTCTGTGTGTCTGTATGTGTGTCTGTATGTTTCTGTCTCTGCAAGTTTGTCTTTACAGTCCTCTCCACCTTTTTCTTTCACTTGTGGACTTTCATCCATCGGAAATTCCTTGTTCCCTTGAGGTGTGTAGAGGGTGTTGGCAGTGCCTAGTGAAATGGCAAATGTGAAACAGTGTGAATAGATAAGAGGAAGTAACATTGAAAGAGAAAATCCCGTACAGTTTGTGTTTGTTGTTCCACTGGTTGATCCAGTCTCTGCAGAGGTTGTATCTAAATAGTAGCAGTGCACTCTGCCTTGAGGCATGCAATCAGGTAGAATAATTTTGCAGTTGCAGGCTTGTTTCATGATCTACTGGAAATCTTTCAGCTGAAACACACTCCTTGCTTGTGTAGTTAGGTTTGTTTCTTTAGGGAGAAAATCCATGCCCTGGTACTCTGTGTAAAACCAGGACTTCACTGAGCATTATGCTGATTTTAATCTTGAATCAGACTGTGATACTTTAGTTTGCATAAGACCTCCTCTGGCTACATGCAGAGGCCACACCACACTTCCTGTTTTGAAAAAGAGACAGGGAATCAACATAGCTAAGGCCCATCCTACCCCTCTTCCACCTTCTCTCCTCTCAGGGAAGAGATTGTAATTAAAGTTGGAAGTTTATCTCTGCTTCACACACACCGGCAGCTTAGAGCTCCTTGAAAGAGTCCAACTTGCAGCACACAGAGCTTCAAACATGCCAAACCCCAGCCAGACAACCAAAGAGCTCTGCATCTTTGTTCTTCATAAGCCTCTTACACATCCTCCTCCTGCTCCTGTTGCTTCACGCGTGTGTGTGTGACTCAGCTGAAATGATGCCACACGCATTCACATTCTCACTTGCACTGATACAAAAAAACACTATCTTAAAAAGAAGCCTCCCAATCATCCCTCACAAAACCGACAATTCAAAATCAAATGAATAATTTTGTGTTGACCTTACACAACCATGGCAAAGACAAGGATGTGACAACAGTCATATCAGTGGTGAAATCATAATGGAAACTCATTATTTTCTCTCTTTTCAGTGGCATATCAAAGAGGTGGAGAAGGTGTCAGCAGTGCTGGAAGGTAAGGGTTCATTTAGTGTCTTTAGAAAAATGTTTGCATAATTGCATTTTAAACATATAACACATTATGTGAAAGTAAATGATGCTAGGAATTTAATTTCAAATACAAAGAATGCTAAACCTCACGAGTAGATGAGTAGGGTGTGCCTTGTGTACTTTTCCTTGACAAACACTAGGGGGAGTGCTGTGCCTTTCTAAGGTAGCACAGAGCAGAGGAGGGGTAAGGAGGTGCATTAAGTATGTAATAATTCTACAGGAACAAAGCCCCATATAGTCTGCCAACAGCCCATCCTCGTCCCATATGGTGGAGAACCACATCCAACCACAAGGCTGTGCCGTAGCATCACCATAAAACATTAATGGAGCAACATGCATGGACCCAGCAGCAACGGCACACCTCTTCATGTAGTGGAATTGTGCATTATGCAAAAACAGCAAGACCATCTGAAATTAGACCTGTATATCCATTGGATGGCATTTGGCATGTGTTTATATAGCTGGTAAATAGCAGGGAAAATAGAGGAAAATATGCATTCATTCATTCCTCTCTCTTTACTTGAGTCCAAAAATACTTAATACTGTAATGTATGCGTGTGTTGTTCTTGTGTTAATGAACAGTTAGCTTGAAGCCATTAAAAATCCATATTCATTATACTATTCTGTTGTATGATTGAATTGGCTGTGTCAGCTCTGCACAAAGACAATGGTCGTTCAATATCAACATACAACTGCCGGGGTGATTGAGGAGCCATTGTGAGATTGTATTTGGCTGTACAAGATAAATGTGTTCATTACCCAAAATGAATCCAAGAAATGAGTCATTTAAGAGGGAATGAGGAAATGTAATTCACTGCTAATTCAGTGTTTCGATATGCAAACCGGAAGTCATTCTGTGGAGATTTGAATACTCAAACAATATATGCTCCTCCTAAAGTCACCTGCTTTCTTTTTGTATACTAAATTGATTCATTTCACGAGTAATAGGAGACTATTGTCTTTACTTTTTACACCTAATATTTGGCCTAAGCTCTGGTTGTGCAGCAGAATCCTGTTAAACAAGTGATCTTGATTTGTATTTGGATTAAAGCTGAAAAAATGGGAGTCAAGACATGGCAAGAACAGAGATAGATGGCGAAACAATGATGTGAAGGACGCATGGGTTTCTCTTCTGGTGCTCGAGTCTTCTCTCCTTGTGTACAGCTAAGGAAAAAAAAAAAAGAAGAAACTTTCCAATGATAGAGATATTGTGTGACACCGTGGAATCTACTTGGGGAGCATTTGTGGTTCACTGACTGTCCAGGACGTGCATTTTGCAGCATTGGGAGAGAATTTTATCTAGCGGTGTAATCCAGGCGGATCGCTAATGCTCACGAGGGCTCAGGGAAAGTGTCATCGGCTATGGGCAAGTCAAGCGCACACAATCTATTTAGCTGGGCTTTTTTCTAATGTGCTCCCTGGGCCTGTGCATGGCCGAAAGGCAAAAAGTGCTAAAGCCGGATTTCTAGTTTTCCTGTTCTCAGATGGATAAATAAACTCACATAATCTTCTCTTTCAAATATTATGTTACTGTGGGTGTTTCAGTTCATTCACATAAATGTCACTGTGGTGTTGGCTTGGTCTCTTACTATTGTTAACCATTCGGTGCCCTCCTTTTTTTGTCCACAGGCCTGGTTTACTAAACATTGGGGACTCTGCCACTCAACCATGGCTGGCTGACACATGGCCCAACTCGTGCTCCAACCACAATGACTGCAGCATCAACTGCTGCACTGCAGGCAATGGCAACAGTGACAGCAACTTGGCAACATACAGCCGCCCAGGTATGTATGTGTTGCCACTGCTGTATGTAGTCAACAACCAAAATAAACCCCCCTCTCGATGGTAACGATGCAATCATTTGACAAAATAACTGCAGAGATAAGAAATGTAGGAGCTGGGGGAATCTGCAGTGTAAAAGGAAGTAAAAATCTGATATCTAGGTTAGCTCCCTCGAGAGTTGTTCTGTGTATCTCTCCCTTCTGTAGGTCTCCACAAGAAAAACCTAGAGAAATATTAGGATTAAGAGAGGCTGTGTGCTTGTGTGTTTGATTTATCTGAGGTTAAAGTAGAGCTGTTTTAGGCAGGAAATAAAAGGAGCACACTGAGCAGGGCTCATAGCTCTACTCTGTTGCTAATCAAATTGCTCTGCTGATTTCCATACAGTTGTTATACCCGGTAATGTAATTTCCCCTAAGTGCTCAGTTATTTAAGAAATGTGCAGCAGGCGAAGGGGTCAAGGCTGGACTGCAGACGATGGCCAGAAGCAGAGAGAAAGAGAGAATGATAGAGGGAGACGGGTGCACCTGGAAACACAGATGGAAAAGGGGAGAAAGGAGTGATGAAGACCAAGTATATGCTAAAACATACAGTGAGATGTATAGGCAGAAAAAGAGAAAAGAGGTGGCCTTTTAGTTTATTCAGCACTAGTACAGTTATCAACAAAGGGAAGCACATTTGGCCTCAGTCTTATACACTGCTGCCAACCAAAAGCCCCCATTATACACACACACACACACACACACAGAGTATGACGTAGGACGTAATATTAATAATTAACAGCCATGACCAAAAAAACCTCTATCCTCTGAAACTTGGACTGCAATGAAATGCTTTATGTTCTAAATTATGCACTTTGGGACTATGCCTTTAAGGGCAGCACATAATTCCTGTCCAGCTGTTCAATCCAATATCCATCCAGCCACTAAATAGTTTCTCCTGACTTCAAACCTTTCCAACCAGGATTAATAATTCATTTTGTAGACTGTAGTCAAGTTGAGTTTTTCTGTGTGCTAATCACCCCTCTGAGGTTGAAGTGTTTAACTCTACCTTAACATGGTCTGAGATGTTTAACAGGGAATAACAGACTAAAGGCAGCCCTCACTCCTCGCATGACACTAAGGAGCTTGCCAGACGCATGCTTTGTGTGTGTGCCAAACCTAAACTCTGTGAACATTAAGAGGATCACTGACTAGGTGACAGAGCAAAGAAATAGGAGTTAATGTCCCTTTATCGCAGCCATAGGGGCGCTTTCACACATCAACCTTTGAAGTGTTGAGCTGTTCCATGCAGCTGAAATGTGAGGCGTGTGGCACGAGCAGCGCGCACCTATGGCCATCCTTGGTATTTACCGCAAGGCTGGCTCTCAGATCTGCTGGAGGATTTGAATATTTTATGAGCCAGGGAAAATTGGATCTGTCAGTGAAGCTGTGCTTTTACTGCGTGCCTCATTCCAGGTCTTTGATACAGACATGTCTCTCTGTCCCTCTCAATGAGCAAAGACGCTCCCACCATCAGAAGGAAAAGAACACAGATGACACCCACACTGAGTCATGGGTGAAACTGAGAAGAGACAAATGAGAAGGGCGTAACATCACCTGTGTCACTCACCTAGAGCAGATCATCATTTTGCAAACAAAACTAAGACTTAAAACAGAAGTAGAAATGTGTCTCTGGTAGGTGGGGATCTTTCAAAAGCTTCAGATGAAAATATGTTGCTTTTCTTAATTTTTTCAGCTCTGCAGTAGATCAGATGATGCCTTATTGTTTGAAATCTTTTGCCAATCTCGCATACTGCTGCTAAGCTCATCAGCAGTAGAAAAGACTGACTAAATGCCCTCCTCATGTTCTCCAGCCGATTGTATCGCCAATTATAACAACCAGATGGAAAACAAGCAGACCAACCTCATGGTGCCTGAGTCAGGAGTCTATGGAGACGTAGACCTTTCCAACAAGATCAATGAGATGAAGACCTTCAACAGCCCAAACCTAAAAGATGGCCGCTTTGTAGGTCCAGGGGGGCAGCCGACACCTTACGCCACCACCCAGCTCATCCAGTCCTCCATCATGGGCAACAACATAAACTCAGACAGAGGGACTGGAGGGAGTGGAGGCGGACTCGGGGGTGGAGGGGAGGTGAATGAGAAACACTGCTGGAAGCCCACCTCAGTCCAGCAGCAGAAACAGGAAATGGGCTCCCAGCTGCAGTACACCATCATGGAGCAAAACAAGCTGAACAAGGGTGAGTGTGTGGAATAGCCAGCAGCCATCTTTAGAGAGGCCAACTCTGAGTCATGATCTTCCTCCACCTGATTTTTCCTTCTGTTCTCTCTTCTCCTGGCTCTTTCAGCCCCACTGTGGATGCCTGTAGAAGAGTTTCATGCTCATATCCCTTGGCTCTGTCTCAGTCCCTTTCATTCAGTATAGGCACCATCACTCTTTCTTTCTGCCTGTCTGTATGGCATTCATGCAACCTCTCCACACAATCATGTAGAATCTTTACCGCCAAATGTGGGTCAGGCTCGAATTGCTGTCATCTTATGGTATCTGGGGTCTCTTTTTTTTTTCTTTTTTTGATAAAGACAGGTGTGTTTATCTTTGGTGTCAGATTTCTAAAGGGAAGACAAAGATAACTCAAAGATCTTTAAAGACGCTTTGAATGAAGCTATCATCACCTGGTTGTACCTGCAGAAAGGAACTGCAGCTGGTGTGATAGTTTTAAGATTTCAGTGCAGCTGTTGCATGTGTTCACATACTCACATGAAATTTAGTATGAAAGTTTGACCTGCATGCCTCACATGCAACTTTGCACATGGTGCTCAGTGTAATCCCATTTCATTCCATGGATTATTTAACATTTGTAAAGTAAAGTAGTGATACATTGTTTTCTTTGTTCATTATAAAGGAGATTCTTTGCTTGAACCTCTTTGAGGTCTCTGTGTGAATGTCTCACTGTGGCTGCAATAATCATATCCTCCATTGTTCTCACCACCAGATCGCTACAGAGGAGGTGACAGCCCTATGCCAGCCACCATTCCCTACAGCCAGACTCATGACAGTCACACTGGGGTCTCCTACAACAGCTCTGACCGGGGCAGCAGTAGTACCTCTGGTAAGATGGTTAGGGAATCAAGGACAAGAGTCGTTTGAGGACGGGCAGTCGCAGGTTATAAAAATCAGCATATACAAAGACTCTCGCTTGATGTTCATTCAGAGTTTAGAAGCTAAACTGCAAAAAAGGCCAAAATATTAAAGTATTTTCCCAGCTAATTATTATTGTGAGACATATAATCACACACACCCTCCAGCTTCTTGTTAAAATCCCAGTTTTCTCAAAGGCAATAAATCACTTTGAGACACTAATAAAATATGCTTTCAGTTGTAATTTGATTAATTTCCATGTTAGCCTATCTTGAAGAGAAACCTTCAGTGTGGAAATATGCTAAATAAAACACAAGTGGTAACAATACTTTCAAACAAAGGCATGAGAGCATTGTCTTTTGTTTTCATCCAAGGATGTTAAAAGCAAATTAGATAAAAGGATATGCGTTTTCTTATTATTTCGGCTTTGTGTTTGTTTTCCTGCTTTGTACTTTTTATTTCTCTGTTTGTCCTTGCTTATTTTGCATTACTTACGTTAATTGGCTTTACTTTAATTCCAGTATAGAGCAGCCTAATTTCATCAGGGCCTCAATGTCTGTCTTTGGACAAGGACAAATGATAACACATTGCGGACGGCATGCAACACTGCCACCTTAATGCCATGTATCCATTCTGATATTGCGTTTGAAGTTCAAGCCATTAAGGAGCAGCCTTTAGTGCTGGCTGCACATCACAGCTCATTGGTTCACAATTTTAATAGTTTGCTATTAATTGGACCCTTTTCTGCTGTTTTCTTTCTACCTTTTCTCTTCATACTGGGTTATACCCCTTCAGGGAAATGGTCGTGTTTTATAGTATTTCCCCTCATTTAATTTTGGAGAGGTATGGGCATGCTTACATAAAATGGAGGGTTGCCTTAGCCTTTTCACTCTCGCATGTAAAATTATCATTTTCTTGTCAGTCAGCCTTATTAATGTTGATTTTCTGTGCTGTCAGTATCTTTGTTACCTTGCGATTTCTTCACCATTAATAATTGTTGTTTTTTTGTCTTAGAGACAGAGAGTATGTGTATGTGTAGCTGTCTTGTGACTGATTGCTTTCCCTTTTGTGAACAGGGAGTCAGGGTCAAAAGAAAGGAGTGCGCACCCCCAAAGTACCCAAACAAAGCACAATGAATTGGGCTGACCTTCTGCCCCCTCCTCCTGCAAACCCACCCCCAGCTCGGAGCACAGAGGAATACTCTCTATCGATGGAAGAAAGGTGGGACATGTCTAAACAGACAGACATCTGATCTGACAGGCATGCACACTGAGTTTTTAAATACTAGTTCATTGCTGCTGCCTTTTCTCCCATTTCTCACATTCATTCCAAACAATTGCCCCAAGCATTTTCTGTCCATTAGTGCTAGGTTCGTGTCAAACCTTGATAGAAGGCTGACATGAATATTTAGAGGATGTTTTCTGGCTTCAATATATAAAAACATGCATGTTTTCAGTGAGAGATGTGAAGGTAACGAGGCTTGTTTCTCTCTGCTGGCAGCTGTGATCCAGACATGCAGTGCCCCATGCCCCCCTCTCATATGTACCTGCAGCCTGATGAGCTGGAGGAGGAAGAGGAGATGGAGAGGGGGCCCACTCCTCCCATCCGTGGGGCAGCTTCTTCCCCTGCTGCTGTGTCTTACAGTCACCAGTCCACAGCCACTCTCACCCCCTCACCCCAGGAGGAGATGCAGCCGATGCTCCAGGATGCCCCAGACAGCCATGAACGCAGGTACAGCAGCATGACGTCAAACTGTCTACAAGAATGACAAAGTAGCAGAAGAAGAGCAGTTAGCCTGTGAAAAGATGTTGAGGAAATGTATCTATTCTCTAAAGCCTCATAGAGAAACATGATTTACTTTGCATTTGAAATTCATGGCTGTTTTCCTGATTGAGCCCATTAACTCCATATTCTGTATATTGTCTGCACTGTTGGCCATTTTTCAAAAGTATATCTTAGCTTTCAGATTGATTTCTTACCTTCTAGGGAGTCATTTGTTACAGTTCATTTCAGTACAGTCATGAACATTTAAATAGTAGAGCATTATAATTGTCTAGTAATCCAGCTGTGAGCCGAAAAGTTTTGAAAAAAATCCTTATTTTTGCCTGAAGGAGGGGGGGAAAAAAGCATAAGGAATTCAGAGTTCATCTTCCAAACAGAAGCCATTTTAAAATAAATGAGCAAATTCACATCATTGGAG
The DNA here is from genome assembly GCA_015106735.1 of Paratilapia polleni. Taxonomy (NCBI): domain Eukaryota; kingdom Metazoa; phylum Chordata; class Actinopteri; order Cichliformes; family Cichlidae; genus Paratilapia; species Paratilapia polleni. The sequence goes on along the minus strand of VUQI01000823.1, from coordinate 1,712 downwards.
TGATCAAAACTTACTCAACTTCAATGTGACATCAGAAAATCATCAGCAGCATCATCAGTAAAGCACCTCATTTGTAGTCAATTGGCTAAAACATGCAAAAACAACTTAATTGTCTCATAACTGAGTAACTATGATTTAATGATCCAAAAATGTCTACAATTTATGGGATACTGATACCAATTGTTTCTCACTTTTTGTAGGCGCCATGCTGTGAGTCCCCCACCCCCTCCAAGGCCCATGTCTCCTTCACACACATATGGGTATATCAACACCCCATTGGCCTTGGACACGGACGGTATGGAGGAGGAGGATATACTGGAGGAAGATGAGGATGGTGATGAGACGGATGCAGAGGTGGCTAAGATGCACTACCACCACACCCACCCCCACACAAACCCTCACCATCCCCAGATGCATCCGCGGAGGTTGCTGCTACGAGGGCTAGAACAAACGCCTGCATCCAGCATGGGCGACCTGGAGAGCTCAGTGACGGGCTCCATGATCAACGGATGGGGGTCAGCTTCTGAAGAGGATAATGTCTCTTCAGGGAGGTCCAGTGCAGTCAGCTCATCAGATGGATCCTTCTTCACAGATGCCGACTTTGCTCAAGCGGTTGCTGCAGCTGCAGAGTATTCAGGCCTCAGGGTGGCAAAATACCCTAATTCACAGGGCCAAGAAGTTGGAGGAGCTTCAGGTAAAGTCACTTTCATAAGAAATGTTTTTGCAAGAATTTGTCAGGAAAGAAGAAAAAAGAAAAAACAAACTGTTGTTCTGTTCCTTTTCTCAGCACGAAAATACCAAATAAACCCATCAAGCCACCGTCCTGGCAGTCCAGTGTCTACAGACAGTAACATGAGTATGGCAGCTGTACACAGGAGGCCTCCTAAAAAGCAGAAACAACATCCTGCTGGTCATCCAGGGAACCAGCGACGTGAAGCCTTTAATGAAGGTACACATCTTATAGTTACATCTAATTATATTTAAAACAGGCTGGATCAATATTGGTTATTTCTTGTAGATTACTAGCCAAATATAGAATACAGAGTAAGCTAAAATAATCCCAACCCTTGCAGCAAAATGTTTAAAAAAGTTTCTTAAACTGCCTCACTATTTCTAACAGTTTTGATTGTTTAAGTACAAATGTTTTAAGTTAAAGTAAGAGTGATGTAAAATTTTAAGTCTCATTTTAATGTGTGTTTGTTTTCGGGGCTTTTATTCTCTCCACTTGAAAACACTTTTAATTGATTTTTTTTTATTAGCTAATCCCTATCATTTGCATACACTTGCAGTGGGCTAGAAACAATAACAACAAAACTGTATTATTTTACCTGTGGTGTATATGTTATGCAGTATCTAAAAATTACCTATTATCAACAAAATTAAATGTGTATCATCTCCATCCTGGCACACACAGTCTCTTTATCACTTACCCTTACTTACACATACAAGTGGCAGCAGTTTAGCTTTATCCCACAAGTACACAGATGGTCAGTTTGTATCAATGCTGCTCCTATATTGCCTGTAAAGATATGGAAGGGAAAAGTGCAGCTATCTGTGACAGTGTCTGTAAATGACTGAGTATGGGTGTGCTATAAGCCAGAATTTTAATCATCTTCTCTTATGTGTTTATGCACATGCATACGTGGCATCACTCCTAATCTGTGGTAGGGCTGAACAGATCGGGCGAGTGGTGGGCTGGAGGCCAGGGCCAT